>PVLC010004220.1:0-87410 GCA_004027655.1 Graphiurus murinus
GTACTGGGGATTGAACTCAGGGGCATTCTACCTCCGAGCTATACCCCCAGCCCTATTTTTTTATTCTTTATTTTGAAACCGAGTCTCACTAAGTTGCGGAGGGCCTCACTAGGTAGCTGAGGCTGGCCGCGAACCCGGATCCTCCGGTCTCAGCCTCCCGAATGCTGGGATTACAAGCGTGCGCCACCACGCCCGGCTTGTGACTATTTATCTTTCTATTTGGCCTTATTTCATTTGGCATTATGTCCTCCAGGTTCATCCATGTAGTTGTAAGTTATATGATTTCCTTCTATTTTAGGACTGATTCTGTTGTGTATATATACATTTTTTATTCTGTTAACTTGTCAGTAGACAATTGGATTGAATCTGTCTTTGCTCTTGTGAGTTATGACGCAGTGAACATGGGAGTACTGATGTAATGATCTCATTTCCTTTGGATATATACTCAGTAGTAGGATAGCTGGATTATATGGGAGTGCCATTCTTAATTTTTTTGAGGCACTTCTGCACTGTTTTCCACAATGGCTATACTAATTTACATCCCCTCTCAACAGTGAACAAGGCTTCCCTTTTCTTTGCACCCTCACCAATACTTATTTTCTTTCATCTTTTTGATAATAGCTAATATAATTGTGTCAGGTAACATCTCATTGTGGTTTTTTTTTTTGTTTGTTTGTTTGTTTGTTTTTTTTGTGGTACTGGAAATTGAACTCAGGGGCATTCTACCTCCGAGCTACACCCCCAGCCCTATTTTTATTCTTTATTTTGAAACAGGGTCTCACTAAGTTGCGAGTGCCTCACTAGGTAGCTGAGGCTGGCCGCGAACCCGGATCCTCCGGTCTCAGCCTCCCGAATGCTGGGATTACAAGCGTGCGCCACCACGCCCGGCTTTCATTGTGGTTTTAATTTGCATTTCCTTCATTATCAGTAATGTTGAGCATCTTTTCTTACATCCCATTGGCAATTTGTATGTCTTCTTTTGAGAAATGTCTATTATGATCCTTTACCATTTTTTAATTGTGTTGTTTTCTTGCTATTGGGATGTTCAAGCTTCTTATATATGTTGGATATTATATATATATATATATATATATATATATATATATATATATATATATATTGCATATTAACAATTTATCAGGTATATGGTTTGTAATTTTTTCTCCCATTCTATGGGTTATCTCTTCATCTCTTTTTCACGGTTTCCTTTGCTATACAAAACTTTTTTTTAGTTTGATATAATCCTCTTTTATCATTCTATTTAAGAAGCACTTTCATGCACACATTCCATATCTATAAATACAAATCCTCTTTCTCTGCCAAGGACCAGCTCAGCACCAACTTTGCCACCCAAGTTCACAGCCATCTTTCCCTTCTCAGCTCCCACAGTACCAAATGTCTCAAATAATTTAGAAATTTATTAATTCTTTCTCATATTTTTATGATGACTTCATGAACATTGATCTTATGTCCTCCATGAAACTGAAGCTTTTTGTGAGTAAGGAGAGCAGTGATCACTCTTGATGCCCTTTCTGTCACACACAGACAGAATATAGAATATACATAGAAATACTTGACCACACAGTTTATGAAAGAGTTTATCCTTGCTTTTAACATATTTATTAACAAAGAAGCATCAAATAGATATAGAGTAACATTTAAGGTAAAAGGCCTGATGAAAAAATGGGGAGTGGGGGAAATGCTGAGCTACTCAATATTGAATTTTATTGCATTTATGTCATAAGTAATAATAAAGACTATGTAATGATTTGTATAAAGTCTCATATGGTTTACAAAAACCTTTCACGCAAATTATCTCATTTATCTTATAAAAAGATATGCCAAAAAATGGAGCAATTGAAAAATTGTGTGTGAGTATAGGACTGTATATTGAGGAATGAATTGCCAACTTTATTCTAATAAGTCAGGGGAGGCTTCAGAAGTAATTGCATGCAGAAATAAAATTTTGTAGAGCTAAAGTGATACCACTTTGCTTTGTCTTTATCTATGAGGTCCAGAAAGAATGATGTCTCTTTTCCAAGGGAATAATCAGGATTTTGAAGATGTCAAAAGATTATTGCAAACCTGACATGGAATTCTGAAAGGCAACAAAAGGTAAAATGAAGACAGAAATGTTTTTCTCCACTACCACTCTCCTGAATCTGGAATTATTGTATTCTTTCTAGCAAATAATTAAATTTGATTTCTTAGAAAGAGAGTATTATTGAACATGTTAGAGTCAGCCAGTTCTATTGTCTTTCTCTGTCTTCTTAGATATTCCTTTTTGGTGACTAAGGAAATTAGCCAGCTATAAATTTCTCCTCTCAGGGTCTTCTACATATAGAATTTGAGATCTCATCTAGCAAACTACTGGGGTTACCCAAAGACAACAAATCAGAAGGAGGAAACAGAAAACTGGATGGATAACATAGATATGTCACAGGTCCTTTATTATAACACTATTTTAAAATAATAGATTGGGTCCTACTTCCTTAGTCCCTTCTCTCCCACAAAAACAAGGATTGCCTCTGTGCACAGAGTCTAATAAAAATCAGGTAGTAGATTTCCTGTACATGAAATATACTTTACTACATTTTCCCATGTTTTTTTAATTCTATTTTATGTGTTTTGTGACTGAGGGAAATATGACCAAAGAAATGGGGAGTTCTGGGTATTTTAACTGCAGGTTGATATATGCCCACAGAATTATAGGCATGGATTGGGCATTAGAAAACAACTCGTCCAATCCTCTTGTTTCATAGGAAATTGAGATCTGAAGCAATACTTCCCAACCACGTTCATGTCATGACAGCAAAAAAAGGAATACATTTTTAATGGAAAATTGGAATAATATGTAAAGGCTTCTCAAAACTAAAAATACTTTCTGGAGTCACTAACTGCCCTCATCTATGCCTGGGCACCAAGGAGGGCTGATCAAGAGCACATCAAGGAGAAGTTTTAGTCTACAATCTCTGCATTGAAGTAGCAGATTTATTTTAAAAAACAAATAAAATTTAAATTTCAGACCTTCCATAAGATGTTTTTGCTATCTTAGCCAAGCAGAAAAGGGGGAATACTTAGAAAGAAGTAGGATGGACGAGAGGTTTTGTGGGATCAAATAGTGGTTGCCTAGGAGATTTCCATCAATCTTATGCAAGATTGCTTAATATCTTCAGGTTCAAAGCCTTCAAGATCTTTAGTATTAGAAATAGGCAAATTTAAATCAGTGTTCTATCCTACTTTTCCTAACCATGCACACTAACTCTTTTTCCTATGTGCACACATAGCAGAAGTTAATGAACTGAGGTGAATGTTTCATTCTACTCACAGATATCACAGTCTCTGTGATAAGAAGCTAGACATACTGCCTCAAAATTTCTCCTACTTGAATACCAACAATAGCCAATTATCCAACACATTCATTACATGATCCTTCAGTCTTTGTAATGATATTGATACAAACAATCTATTTTTAAGAATTTCAAGATAAAGTATTTGATTAGTGGGTAAAACTCAAGACAATTTCCCCAATTCAACATTTTTCATAACTGCACAGAACTGTGATTTTTAGAATAGAAAAAATTTCATGTGAATAACTCCTGTAAACAGTGTACACACACACACACACACACACACACACACACACACACACACACGCAATCATTAAAGTCCATCCTGAAATAACAAACATCCCATGATGTTGTAAGTTCCTATTTACTATAATGTTCAACATCATTAGCAATCAGGGAGATGCAAATCAAAACTACACCGAAATTCCATCTAACCCCAATCAGAATGGCAATCATCAAGAAGTCTAATAACAATAAAAGCTGGAGAGGATGTAGGGAAATAGGAACTATTCTACACTGTTGGTAAGATTGCAAATTAGTACAGCTGCTATGGAGTTCAGTGTGGCGATTCCTCAGAAATTTGGGAATGAATCCACCATATAATCCAACTATACCATACCTGAGTATCTTTCCAAAGGTACTGAAATCAAAATACTATAGTAATATATGCATATCCATGTTTATAGCAGCACAATTCACAATAGCCAAATTATGGAACCAACCTAGATGTCCATCAACAGATGAATGGATTACAAAATTATGATATATACACACAATGCAATTCTATTCATCAATAAAGAAGAACAAAATAATGTTATTTTCAGGAAAATGTATGGTCATGGAGAACATTTCATTAAATAAAATTAGCCGGTCACAGAAAGAGAAGGATCATATGTTTTCTCATGTATGGAAGCTAGGGAAAAATTAGGATATAAGTGGGGACTTTAGATAATGGAGGAGAGACTCCAGTAGGTCTAGGGGAAGGGGGAGAGGGAGAATCAATGAAGGAATCATTTCCTTTGACATTATATGCATATGTGAAAATACTAATGTCAATCTCAATATCCTGTGTGGGGAAGGGCGGGGAGTGTGGAGGGAATCAGAAGAAAGCCCACCACGTGCTGTGTGCATGTATGCTACCATCACTATGAACTGCATTTTTATGTGAGACTATAATGAACCAACAACAGTATTTAAAAATGTATGTCACTATATCATTTTTTGAACACTTAATCAGGGATGAAGTGCTAGTTGAGTCCATGAGTGGTTAGATATCAGCTTCCATAGCCTTTCATAGTCTCAGAAAACTTGACAAACATCTGAACTGTTTGTAAGCTATGTGCCTCATAAGACTAAAATCTACATGGGTTGTACTTCATTTTTATATGGTGTCATGACAGTGCCCAAATAGGAAATACCAAGACAATTTGGCACTGGTGTTATTAACAGTCTGTTTATTAAAACTTCCTTTCCCATTATGACAGTTTTCACATTGAGTCCTCTTCTGTGCTCTGCAAAGATGAGAGATAGAAAGGGAGAAAGACAGAACATCTGCTTCTAAAATGTTTTTTATATGCTGCATACTTGAGAATTCAATCTCCCCATTACATTAAAAACTGTTACTTTAGTAAATTCCAGGTTGAAAGCAAAATGACTACAGAATGCTTTTTTTCAAACATTTAGAAACCTTGCCTTTAAAAAAGAAAAACTCCATTTCCATTGCAGGGAGAAAGCCTTGACTATTTATTCATTTCATCTGACTACTTTTTAATCTCAGTTTTTATGAGGACACTAATGACCCTCACAGATTGTTACCCTCCAGTGAAATAACAGAGCTTTGGCAGCGGCTGGATTCCAATTGAAAGAGTTTTGAAACTCATTGTAAATCTTCCTGGTTTGTTGTTCTTCAAACTAGATTTTGCCATCTGCCTTATGAATTGAATTTTTGTTGCGGTATTTCACATGATCTAAAATATGGTTATTGCCATCCATAAACTGGGCTTCCTGGAGAGTATTAATTAAGTCCAAAATATTGCACCAATGTGCACAGTGAAATACAGCATAAATGCCATGGTACAACCATGATTATAACTCTCGGTATTCCATGATGGCTGTTTTCTTAAAATCCAAAGACGATTTGGTTGGAACAGCCAACAAAGTTAAACCTGAAGACTTAAATTCAGGTGAATGAGATAAATTGAAACAGATCTTGTTGCTCCCAAACACTGTCTTGGAAATAATGACATCTTGACATTTTATCAGTCACTCAAGCGGTCATTCCCAGCGGTATCAGCCAGAGCTTGAAGGATAGAGCCGTAAAGAAAAGACTGTCAGCCATAAACATTCCTCAAAACCATGAAAACCACAAATGAGAGCTTAAGTAATGGAGGACGCAATACCCTTGATATTTCAACAATTACCTGCAACAACAGGCTTTGTTCAGAACCATGGTCATTTTTTTCAAAATCCTTACTTGTCAACCTGGCCTAGGGTAGCAAGAGAAAGATGGGGAAACAAGAGGAAAAGGGGGAGAAGTAGTGGAAGGAGGGGAAGGTTTGATCTGCTGCCTGTGGTTTTAAAAGTGAGCTTAGGTTGGCTGCATATTTTTTTAAAAAAAAGCTTATGGGAATTGTTCAATGACGACAACAACAAAAAAATCCCACTAAAGATTGATCCGAAGACATTAATATTATTAAACTTGAAGTGAAGCTTTGAGATCATTAGAAAAGCATTTACACTGCTCAGCTGTTTCCTTTGTGGCCATTCCTGATGTCAAATTACAGAGGAGAAAAATAGCAGGGAACACACTGCAGGGAAGAGAGAGTGGTAATGGATCAGAATGTAAGTGGAGGAAGGCAAAATGAATTTAACTTCATTACACCTCAGGAACATATCGCTGTGCTGGGGAAAGAGAAAGACTAATTTTAAACGAACTTGGTGCTATTATCTTGGCAATTGGGATCCAAGAAAACTAAATGAAATTGAGTATACACCACAACCAAGTCACCCAAACTCAAGAGACAGCAAACGCGGAAAGGTTAAATGTCCTAGAAATTGCATTTGTGGAGTTTCTCAACACACGAGATTAATGGTTTTTCAAAGCAATGGATAAATATTAGCTGAAGACCATTAGCAGAAGAAAACACATCGGTGCATCACTGTTCTCTGGCTTATCAGATCAATTTTAAATAGGTTTATCTTGGACTTTTCTAACATTTAATGAGGAACAAATTGTTTTTTTTCCCATTCCCTCTACCCATGTTGACTTTTTGATATTACCTAGGAGAGAACAATTAAAATAAATGGGTCTGTGACAGAGTGTTAATTTGGTTGTCTCTGAAGCAATTGGAAAAAGGTCATTTTATGATTGTTTCCTTCTATTACACAGTTTATCATAAGTATTTAGATTGCAGAGTGAATTTCTTTGTTAAGAAGAGGGCTTAATGGACATTTGGCTCTTTCTTTAACCTTCATAGCACCGTACCTGAACAATCTCATGTTGACATGGATCTACTTTCTTTTCAACAGCTCCTAGTCTATGTCAATTGAAATAAATTATCAGTTCTATTCATATTTAAAAACAACAAAGAAAATAAAACACAAGATACATGTATTATTGAGTTTCCATCTGGTGCCAGTCACTATGCTAGTTTTCATGGCAAATGAAAAAGTCTATGACTTTGGGTTCCGGCTCAGCCAGTCTTCCTTGGTCTTGATTTTAGTTCTAGCTCATTACTTGGTTTCTCCACCCACTATGGGGTCTGCTGACAATGTTGTCAATTGTAAGGCCTTGTAGTTTTAAATTTGTCTCTTAATTTTTTTTAATTTTCTTTTTTTATTTCTTTTCTATGGTTACATTCCCAAATTCCGGTAATAATTTGTATTCTCTACCTAAACATTTTATAGGCAGAAAATAAAGCAACACAAACGTTTGTCCAAATGGTCCAAGTTTGAAAGTAGCAAGTGATATGTCTGCTTCCTTCAATGAGCCATGTATTTCTGTCTTCATTTAAAGAATACTATAGCTTGGCTGAACTATAAAAACAAGTTCTCATGACCCCAATATTTCCCATTGTGCACAATACAGCATAAAATAGCCAGTTCCAGCCATATAGAAGTCTGTAATGTCACAACAAACAAAACAGCACAGTGGAAGACCCTGCACATTTTTCATATATTGAATATTGTACATGGATTTGAACCTGGGTGCATCTGTGGTGTGGAAACACATGTCACAAGTAAAGGAAACATTGAGGAGATCATTCATGATAACAAAAGGCAAGTTCCCTTCAGTGGTCAGAAAAAAAAAAAAAGAAAAGGAATATGTCCTCTTTTGGTATCAAATAAATGGAATATTCTGAGCCTTAGCAATAATGACATTGTTGTTAACAATGGAAGCTCTACATAATGGAATTCAATTGGGGTAGAAAGGTACTGAGATGAACAAGGGCATTCTATTCTATATATACTTCTTTGATTTGTTACTTCAGTCTCTCTCTCTCTCTCTCTCTCTCTCTCACACACACACACATACACACACACACACACACATTCGTGCACACACATACTATTTATCATTTTTGGCATTTAATAGTGAATATGTATAAGTTTGTGTTATAAAAAATTTAAAAATATGTAGTGACACACATATATAGACACATATACACATATATTTGTGCACCTGTGTATTTATCTTTATAATACTATACTTGTTAAAGATGCTACCAAAAATGTAATTTTTTTCATTCTCTAAGAGTTTGCCATTTAGTTGGGGAGATAAGACATATGCACACATAAAATATTTTTTAAAGATCTAAAAGAATGTTATTAAGTGCCAAAGAGAGTAAATACTATGTAAGACAAGGATGAAGATTCCATTGTACTCTGAAAAAAGTAAAGATTAGCTTTCCCCTACCATGTGCTGTGTGCATGTAAGTCACTATCATTATAAACTACATTATGATGTAAGAATATAATGCACCAATAAAAGTATTTAAAAAGTAAAGATTATGAAAAATATGTACTTTCAGGTTATCCCCAAAATATTGTACATGACAAATTAGTAGCCACTGAATTTAATACCATTGAATTTAATATAATCACTGTACTGTTGTGCCAAGCAAATATCCATCCATTTATTATAAACAAAGTAGAACACACACACACACACACACACACACACATTTGAAAATCTGCTCTGTGGACCAGTTCATAGGCTAATCATTAATTAAGATGGAGCTCAAAACCTAAGAACTGCTTGTAATCCCAGCATTCAGGACGCTGAGACCAGAGGATCCGGGTTCGCGGCCAGCCTCAGCTACCCAGTGAGGCACTCCGCAACTTAGTGAGACTCGGTTTCAAAATAAAGAATAAAAAATAGGGCTGGGGGTATATTTCGGAGGTAGAATGCCCCTAAATTCAATCCCCAGTACCGCAAAAAAAAAACAAAAAAAAACCCCTAAGAACTATCTGGTGAAGGGTTTGAAGCAATGTGTATGCGGCCTCTGCATAGGTAAGATAGTTGGGATGAGGAGTTCCAGAAGGGAATAGAGGCAAATCAGATGGTTAGGCTATAAAGAGAGTAAAGAGTTGTTTTTTTGAAGGCTTTCAAATATTGATGTAAGGAAGGTAGGCTTTGTCATTTAAGTGGTATGATAAAAATGGTTTAGTAAGAGACTTTAATCTAGAAGAACTGTGCAGAAAGAATTAGATTTGTGAGATCGGTTATAAGGCTTTGAAGTTACTAAGGGCTTAAACTAAATTAAGGATGAGAATCAAAATAAGTGTTTATTTTGAGTTCATGGAAACTTTCAACTATGCATAGACAAAACAGTACAATAAACTCTTGTATAGCCATCACCTAGCTTCAATAATCATCAACATATGCCAATCTTGTTCTTCTTGATCCTCACCCACCTCC
This sequence comes from Graphiurus murinus, assembly GCA_004027655.1. NCBI lineage: Eukaryota > Metazoa > Chordata > Mammalia > Rodentia > Gliridae > Graphiurus > Graphiurus murinus. Next base: position 9,271 of record PVLC010004220.1, read on the forward strand.
CCTCATCCCATATCATTTGTAACCATCTCTGTTCTGGCACTAAATTGTACCCAAAATGCAGGGTAAGCAGTTCATCTCATTCAGAATTCAATAGTGCCCTCAACCCTTGATGTGAATATACTACAACTGTAAATGCCAGCCACTAGAAAACAAACCAAAAGCATCTAACAAATCTTAAGAACTGTGCATCTTCTTTTCCTAATTTCTACTTACAAGGATTTCAGAAATAAAACTGTATCCCCATAAGGACAGAGAATCTGACATCTGTACTTCTTTAGCACGCTCCCCATTCCTACACTCTAAGGATTTACTTTGCATATAGATCCATGACCAGTATTGCTGACATAATAGTATTGAATAAATAAGCTCATGTATTATATAGTCATTTGAAATCCCTCTCTGTCATATTCTCTCAAACTTCCTTTCTAATCACTTCTTTCATCCCCTCATAAGTAATCAGACCCTAATTCTTTCTATTCTTTTAATTTTGATAGAAGAGCATGGATACTTGGCTAATAAGAATTGCTTCTCAAAATTTTCTCCCATGTCACTTCCTCTTTAGATTACACAATATAGTCTCCACCTTTACTAAATCTTACCATAGATAAGCCTCAGTTGTGACTGCACTTGAATTACATCTCATTCTTATCCTGGCATTTCACTTTTATAGTATTTTTATTTTAATTATTTATTTTGATACTGAGGGTTGAACCCAGGGGCATTCTACCTTCAAGTCACACTCCCAGTCCTATTTTATTTTTGTTCTGAAACAAGATCTTCACTACCTTGTTGAGGTCCTCACTAAGTTACTGAAACTGGCCTAGAACCTGAGATCCTCCTGTCTTAGCCTCCCAATACTGGGATTATAGGTGTAAGCTACCACACATGGCTCACTGTTGGGACCATACAGTCTTGAGCTGCCCAACAATATATGGTTCCTCATTCACTTATTCTTTCTTTCAAAAAATCCTGATGGTTGTCACTGCTCTAGAATGATGCTCACAACTTTAATATCCACAGGAATCACGTGCAACTTTGTGAAAATGCAGATTCAGATATAGTAGATCTGGCTGAATAAGCTAAAATTCTGTATTTCTAATGAGGCTCCAGGCAATGCCAATGCTACTGATCTGTGGGGCACGCTTTGAATGGCATGGTACTAGCTCTCCTCAAAATCCCTTATAGAGCTTTAATTCTAACTACTTTCTTAAACAGCTGGACATAAATGAGAAAGTAGAGGAGGGAAAGGAAACATCTTTTCTTGCTTCCATTCCAGTAGCAATGGTTACCAATTACTGAGAACCCATTTTGCCAGTCACTGCAATGTGACTGCATTTTCTATATCATTTAATCTTTACAACAACACTGTGAAGTAGAGTCTAGTATTCCTGTTTTACAGATGAGGAAACAGAGGCCTAGCTAGAAACGCTAACTTGCTCAAAGTCCAATTAACTAATGAACTGACTGCAGAAACAGGGATTAAACAAAAGTAGTCTTTCATAATGCCTAAACTCTTCACATTCACTGTTCTCTCTCTCTCTCTCTCTCTCTCTCTCTCTCTCTCTCTCTCTCTCTCTCTCTCTCTCTCTCTCTCTCATACATACACACACACACACACACACACACACACACACACACACACACACACATGCAACTATATCCATATAGCCAAACAAAATCATAGTAGTAATACTTCTAAGGAAATAGATTAATCTCTTGTTCATTTAATGAATTTACAGTTGGAACCTGTGACAGCTCCCTCCAACCACTAGGGAAGGGTGAGACACAGGTGATTTATAGAAGATTCTCCCACTTTCCCTCAGAGAATATCTACTAGCTAAATTGTCAGACCTCTAGATAACTCACTACCGCCCATTATCTAGCACTGGTTGATTCCCTTATTGTTTCTCCCATTTCTGTCCCTTGCTCCTGTGACCCTGGAACTTCCACTGATACATGCTGAGCCACAGAAAGTGAGCTGTGCCCACTTTCCAAGCACAGCCTCAGACCCACCCCAGCTACCCTCCTCCCGCCAGTTACAAGTTCAGATACTGAGCCAGTTTATGAGCCACAAAAATAAATTTAGGCTTACTAATTTGTAGCCAGAAAAGGCTTTAACAAATCAGAGAGCATTTTGCTTAGGTGACCTCATCTCCTATTTCTACCCTTAATGGAGAAACTGAAATCGCCAAACCTGCGAAATATGTTGCCTCCTTTTGCACACAAATAATTTATTTTGAGACTTCTCATGCCTTCAGGGTTCTCTTTTCTGGGTCACAAATGATAAAGCGCACAAAATTTTATTCATTTCTATCATAGTTCTGGGGATGCTAAAAATCACATTCTGCTTTTAATAGCTTCTCCATCAATACAGGTAGTAACTTCTTCCCAGCCTCCCGTCTCTAACTGCTGTTCAGGTCAGTCTGTCTTAACTGTGGAAACAATACTCTTATTTGAGCTTTTATTTATTAAGTGCTGGCTACAGCTAAGAGCTTTGCAAATATGCATATGCATTGGCACATTGTGAAATGTGCTATAGTTTTATAAGTTGATGACAACAATAATGTCTTACATTTATGTAGTTCTTTATATTTTCAAGGTTCTTTTTGTGTTCATCAACTCATTTAATCCAAAACTCTTTTAAGAGAAGCAGAATTCGCATTATACTGCCTACTTTGCAGATTTAAAAATGAGGGTCAAAGAAGTTAAATGGTTTGGTCTAGGTTAAATAACAAGTTTTGTGAATGTGATGTTTGGAACTGGGAGGAGATTCCCTAACTCACTGTGTTCCCTTTCTTTAAATGTCATGATTTATAAATTGATGGGAGAAAGGAGTAGAAAGGAAGGGAGATAACATTTTTTTCCTGGTTGGCTCATAAAGAAAGTTGAGTTTCATCTCAATCTTGAAAAATAGCTGAAATGTTAATGACCAGTAGGAGAAGGAATTGACAGGAATAATGTGAGTTTGTGTCTATCATCTGTGTATATGCAAGTTGAGTTTATGAAGTACTGAATACAAAAATTTGGCTACAGCAGAAGATCTAACTAGTGTAGGGAATCTGAAATATCAGGCAAAGGAGTTGGAAGCTATTTATATTTGCACACTTGAATACTAATATTTATATAGTATTAATGACATTTTCATTCAATCTATTAATCTCAATGACTTCTAGGTGCAATGCTTGGCAAAGTTAAAAGATATGCTGCAGTGTGATCTTTGAATCTAAAGTTCCATTCCAATATTTTATTTTATATTTTGGTACTAGGGATTGAATCCAGTGACATCCACCTCTGAGCTATGCCTCTAGTCTTTTCTAGTCTTTTGTTTTGAAACAGTCTTGCTAAGTTGCTGAGGCTGGCCTCAAACCTGAGAGACCCCTGTCTCAGCCTCCCAAGTCCTACAATTATAGGCATGTGTCACTGTGCCTGGCCCACCCACCCCCCACTCTTAAACACCTCTTACCCAGTCTTGCATCTGAATCTTCATAGTGGTGCACATACAATGCAAGTTTGGAGATAAGTTTCAATGCTTCACCATCCTTTGTGGAGGAGTATTTTCAAGAAGTCTAGCATGGCCAGACATGGTGACACACCTGCAATTCCAGTACTTGGGAGGGGGAGACAGGAGGGTTGCAGGTTTAAGAGCAGCCTTGGTAACTTAGCAAGACCGGGTTTCAAAATAAAAAATAAAATTAGGCTGCTGAGGGTGTAGGTCAGAGGTAGAATGCCCCTGAGTTCAATTTAAAAAAAAAAAAAAAGCCAATTATGTTAAATGATATTCTTTGTACCTTTACTTAGCCAGATTTTTTTTTTCAATCAAGAATTGAACCTAAGTACTAGAGGAAAGCAATAAACAACAGTCAACATATTGTAGCCCTGTATTTCTTTCTTTCTTTCTATTTTTTTTTTTTTTTTCGGTACTGGGGATGGAACACCCAGGGGTATTCTACCTCTGAGCTATACCCCAAGCCATATTTTTTATTCTTTATTTTGAAACAAGGTCTTACTAAGTTGTGGAGGGCCTCAGTAAGTAGCTGACCATGAACCTGTGATCCTCCTGTCTCAGCCTCCCAAGCACTGGGGATACAAGCATGTGCCACCATGCCCAGCCATCCTGCATTTCTTTAAAATAAAATAGACTCTACATCATAGGACCTATTCTTGGTGATGAGAATACAAAATGAAAAAGAATGGTGAGGTTCTGTAGAAAACCCTTGGTAAAAGAATTCTGAATTATGTTCTCTTGGGTCTACTAATTATAGCAGGAGGTTTGTCAGCCTTGGCACTATTAGCATTTTAGATCTAAAAGGTATTTGTTTTGTTGGGGTGGGGGGTGTCTATGCTTTAGATGTATAGCAGCACTGGTGACCTCTACTTTCCAGATGCCAGCAGGAACCCCTGAATTCTGACAACCAACCATGTTCAAATGCTCCCTTGCTGTTAAAGTGGTTCCTGGCTGAGAACTACTGGCTAACAGCATAAAAAATCAACTTAACCTAGAAAGAATTCTAACAATTTGTTTGAAACAAGATTAAGAAAAATAAATAAACTAGGCTTTCTATTTCCCTTCATTTCCCAGGTTATCAAACTTTCTATATAATCTCATTTGCCCAGGTAAAACCTATCCAAGCCAGTAATTGAAAATGTAAACACATGCGCGCGCACACACACACACACACACACACACACACACGAAAATAAATCCCAGATATGAACGAGTTAACTAATATTCCACAGGAAGTTATAGACAATTTCCCCCAAGAAATTAAATTCCTCTACAAAAGTACCCTGAGGACTTTAACACAAATCATTCTTCTTACTTGAGACGATTTATCATTTTTAGAGCTTATAAATTATACACACCAAGCAGCAATTTTATACACCAACAACCATAATAATCCAGACACAAAACAGAGCAGTTGAAGGGTACACTCTTCTAACAAAGGCGGGGGTCGGGGGAGGAAAGGAGCTGACCGGACTCTGCTTTTGAGCTCTCTTCCCAGGGACATAGCTTTTCTTTTCTGTCCTTACTGTCTTAATAGATTTCATCTTCCTTTAAAAAACAAGTCACAATCTGTCCCTGAAGACAGCCGTTATCATTAAAATGCTCTACTGGGGGCAGAGGGGCAACATTACTCAGTGTGCGACAGGACATACAAGAAGATGCGTGACACTTTTCCTTCAGGGCCAGCATCTTAGAGAATGGAGGGTCTAAGACAGCACTCCCGAGGTCAGCTCTTCCCTCCTCTTACTTCTATTCCAGGCTGCAATATAAGTCATTCATGGAGGAAAGTAGTTAATTCCCTCTGTATCTTACCAGAGTGGTTTTTGCAATTCCCGATCATTAAAAGAACGAGGAGCTCTGCTGTAACAATAGCATCCCTCTCCCAGCTATCGTCTGTGCCCACCTCAGCTATCCTAATCTGGATATCACTTAGAATGATCAAGAATCTGGTGCCAGATATTCATAAGGGTGGCATTCACTGAACACATCACTCCTGCCCTCCCATGTTGGAGGTGAGAAGGAGCCAGGTGAAGGACACACGCAGTGGTCAACTTTCATTGTGGCACTTTGATCTCTGTTACTTTTAGAAGTAATCTACATATCACAGTTGAGTTGTACACCCCCCAGAGAACTCCATAGACAGAAGATAAAGTAATTACAATGTTTGGACCTGGAAGGCACCTTGAGAAATCTCTACAACTGCACTCATTTTACAACAATGGAAAGCCATATGGATATATTCTGGGGATCTAAGGCATAGTGTAATGACTGTAGACAATAATGACTGTGCACTTGAAATCTGCCATGAAAGTAGCTTCTAAGTGTTCTGGCCACAATAATAATAATAATAATAATAATAATAATAATAATAATAATTACATTAAGTGGAAAATGTTTGTTTGTTGTGTGGTACTAGGGATTGAACCCAGAGGTAGTCTACCAGCAGGTACACCCCCAGCTTTTTATTTTGATCCTGAAATAGGGTCTCTCTAAGTTGCCCAGGTTGATCTGGAACCTGCTATCTTTCTGTCTCAGGTTCCCAAGTACTGGGATTACAGGAATGTATAACTATGCTTGGCTCAGATATGTTAATTAACTTCATTATTGTTGGTGGTTATTTTTCAACATATACATATATCAAATCATCAAGTTTCACATTGAAAATCTATACAATTTTTTGAAGGTAGAAAGCCAGAACCAGAGAAGTAAAATGACACTGCTTAACATTATTCAGCTCATTAATGACCTAAAAGAGACAGAGCCTACCTCTTAACTCAGTCCAATGATCCCTCCATTCCAGTAATGCTGCATCTCAGGAACAGTGCCAAAAAGTCAGCTCAAATTGTCACCAGATAAAAACAAGTCAAGGGGGTAAAGGGGGTCCTATAATTAAATCAGAGAGAAGTTGTTTTGTTTTGATTTTCAAGGCTGTGTAGCAGCCATTTGTCTTCTTTGTAGCATCCTAAATTTCATTTTCTTTTTGGTGGAGGTACAAGAGATTGAACCCAGGGGTATTCTACCTCTGAGCTACACCCCCAACCCTTATTTTTTTGTTTTGAAACAGGGTCTTGATAGGTTGCTGAGAGTCTTGCTGATTGCTGAGGTTGTCCTGGAGCCTGTGATCCTCCTGTCTCAGCCTCCCAACTACTGGAATTACTGTGCCTGGCTCCAAATTCCTTTTGAGACACCACCCTATGCCTGATTCTGAGCCATGTGGTTCAGGTATACTTGGCCTCACCAGCTCTGTGCATTCTCAGAATTCACAGGAGGCTACATTCAGTTGCAAATCCTTCAGGGTAAATCAATTTATCAAATTGCCTTCCTCCCTATGAACAGGAATAAAAGTGTTAAGAAGTAGATAACTGAAACTAGCCATTTCAAGAATATACTTGTTGTTGTTGTTGTTGTTGTTTTGTTTGGAGCTATGCCTAAGTATAGATTTTATTCTTACATCCCCTGTGAGACTTGAGAGAGCTCAAAACCTGGTGAGACACAGACTTCTCACTAGAGAAGCATATAGTAGCATATTGCCTGTGTTACTATAGGGCAGCAACTGCCAAAAAGAATTCTGACTTGCTGCCTCTGAGTTCTCCTGATTCAACAAGGAATTAACCAAAAATGTCTCAAAGAACTCAAATAAACAATAGAGCATTTTGCTTGCATAACAAAACACTTCAGGTAAGCCCTTTAAGCTTCAGTGAAACCCCATGTGTGCTGAAGACCAGTGATTCCATTTATTACCAGTTACAAATTTATGCAGCTCTGCACCTTAACAAAAGAAAGAGCAGGTCTCCTTCATACTCTTAAAAAATATTACCAGCCAGGTGTGGTGGCACACGCTTGTAATCCCAGCATTCAGGAGGCTGAGACCGGAAGATCCGGGTTCGCGGCCAGCCTCAGCTACCTAGGGAGGCACTCCGCAACTTAGTGAGACTCGGTTTCAAAATAAAGAATAAAAAATAGGGCTGGGGGTATAGCTCGGAGGTAGAATGCCCCTGAGTTCAATCCTCAGTACTGCAAAAAGAAAAAAAAAAATATTACCTACGTAATATCAATGATCATTCTTTTTTATTTTTAATCATATAGATCACATTAGATTAGCATTTTTAATTTCTCAAAACACTACATATATATGTACACACACACACACACACACACACACACACACACACACACACACACATATATATATATATATATATATATATATATATATATGGTCTCTTTTGATCCTCAAAAGGCATTTTTTAATTCCCATTTTGCAGATGTGGGAAACTAAACCCTAGTTTCAAAGGGAGTCACCAGTATTACATACTGAGGGTGTAATAGAGACAGACTTCTACCGCACAGAATTAAGACATATTAATTTCATAAGAAACACCAAATAAGGGTCCCCTTGTTCACTTTTCTTGGAATGACTCCAAATATATAGTTCTGAGTTTTTCAAAACTTTCAAGGTGTATACAATCTCCATAAATAGAGAAATAGGTAGATCATAAAGCAGACCACAAAAGAAATGTTTTTGAAGTAATAGACCTTATGAGGATAGGGGTTCGATATGGCAGTGTTTGTATGAATACAGGCACATGAGTATACACACAGATATGAAATAACAAAAGGGTAAGGTGATATACTGTGCTATGAAAATGAAAATCAGAAAATCACATGTATTTTTTTATGTAATTCTATCGACTTTAGTTTGGGATTAGTTGTTTAGTGGTTCACTTAAGTCACCGGAAGTTCAAAGTGACTCCTTAGCTATGATATTCCCACCCAGACTCTTATTCCTTCTTCTCCTAAATGAATAAATGAAGATTTTAGACCCCAATGAGAGTCTTGTGTCTATGAATCTGGAGACACTGTTTAGATCCTCATGCTGAGGGAAGTAGCAATAAGTCAATCAGAGATGATTAATTCTGTCCGCCAGATATTCATTCACTGGCACCTATTTCTTGTCTTTATTCATACCCTACCCTCATCTAAAGTGGGGAACCCACATCTTTGAAGGTTCTGGAGATTTAGCAAGAGGTACAGAAAGAATTCCTTTCCCTTTTATGCTAGAAAAATGAAGAAAGGCATCAGACGTGAATAGCAGCCAAGTCTTAGAGTATGAAACCAGAAATGCTGTCTAAGGAATTGTCATGGTGAGAAGAGATGAGAAGTAGAGAGAGGTAGGGAAAAGGCTAGAAAATTCCTCCCAATCAACCCCTGCTTCAAACAGGGCAGTTCCATATCTATTTTCTTTATAAAAAGGTATTTTGCTTCAGATTTAATTTTTTAAATTCTGATTCAACATATGCACCTAGAAAGGCTTGAAAATATGTGAAGGCTACTGAAAATATGTGAGGCAAAATGACCTGGCCACATATCACCTTATCATGGGGAAATGAGGACCCTGCCCAAGTCATCTGTGTCCCAGCACAGACTCTCTTAAGGAATCCAGTAATCCTCCTGACTTTCTACCTCTGGTCTTATGTAATTGTTACAGCAACCAGGCAAAGTGGTGTGGTTAGTTTCATTTTACGAATATGAAAACTGAAGCTCAGTAACCAGAGCATCTCAGCTAAGGTTGGACTCAGTATATCTCCTGGCCACTCCCTCTTTATTGTTTGCATCATGCATATGGATCGTATCATCCTATCTTGGTGCACAGAGGTAACATTATTTTTAAAAATATGTGAGTCATCCCATCTCACTTTTTAATTGAAATTGCCTTCTTTAGACACCACCTGGCCTCTCATGAAATGCCTTTGTCCTTTGGTTTCAAGCCTGTTTCTTCTTTGTTAAACTGATTGTGTCTGTGGTGCCCTTCCAGGATGACCTCTGTTTGGCACAGAAAGCCAACCAACAGGCCATTTGTCACACCTCATCTCTTCTCTTTTATAAAAGGGACAAAAAGCCTGTCTTTGAGCCCCCTTTGGAAGTGTTTTCATGCTAGTCCAAGAATTACTGTTGTTTGTTTTCTGGCTGATGTAGTATGAAACCATTCATGGGGCCGCATGGACCTTGTCTAGTCACATTCCAGGCCATTCTTGGAACATTTTGGGGAAACGCATCATCGCTCTGCTGGTGGGAGACAAGTCTGTGTCCCTGCCTGAGGCCCACAGCCAATGCATCCATGCCCTTGATTGCGCACAAAAACATCTCCTGCCTTCTCTGCCAGGCAGCCCACTACACACACACAGGGAGTGGGGAGAGCAGACTTAAATATTGGTCCAAAAAAGACCAAGATTAGGGAGAAAACAACAAATTCCTAAATGTTCATTTTTCTGGAAACGAAGGAATGTGAATTGAGCACTTTAATCTGCTTATGGTAGAAAATTCAAGCTTTTCACAAACCACCCAAGTCACAATGGTATAACAAAAAGAAATCCAGGACAGGAAACATGAAACTGTGCTTCTGCCACTAATTAGCAGCAAGACTTGGGCATATTCCTTTATTTTGTCTCATTGTACCCCGTATAAAAAGGGCAAGTGTTTCAAACACAATCGGACATTGATAAAGAGTTACTGTTCACTGATATGTTTGGTAAATAGTAAAGACAAACAAACAAAGCCATTGCTTTGGAGGCTGCTTTCTGAGCCCTGGCCTCTACATTTGTAAAGTAAATGTAATGGGATACATCTCATCCACCAAGGCCAGGTCTGTATCAGCAACACTTAGGGATCCTCACCAAAATCTTGAGGATTAGGGCCCTCAATTATATTTTCTTTTAATTCTTATTTGGATATAGCCTGTCGAGGATTGGCTTTTGGGGTCTCCCGATCTATTCTAGCCCAATGTTTAGTACTTCTCAAAGCAGGAAAAATAAGTGATATTTGCTGACATTGTTTATAATTTTATCCCTAAAGATTAAGTTCTAAATCATAAGAGATTGTCTTGAAGATTGTTTCTCCATTAAGAGAAAATATCCCTAAGTTGTGGTGGCATACACTTGTAATCCTAGTACTTGGGAGGCTGAGACAGGAGGATCGCAGCTTCAAAGACAGCCTCAGCAACTTAGAAGGCTCTCAACAATCTAGCAAGACCTTGTTTCCAAATAAAAAAATAAAATATTGCTGGGGGTATTTCTCAGACATATAATGCCCCTGCATTCAATCCCTAGTACCACAAAAAAGAAAAAAAAAAAGAAAAGAAAATATCCCTCATAGGGACAATATTTTAATTTGCTACAGTTTATTTGTTGATGATTGTAATTATACTAACTTATTCAAAGCATACTTAACATAGTAGAACAAAAGAAATTTGTGTGTATATTGAAAATAATGCTTTCTAGAACAATCTTTCTATTTTCGAATATGGAAATGGAGCCTCAGATAGTTTATAAGTAGAGGGACCATAGAAAATTCATCCAAAACAAAATACTTTCGAGGAAGACAGTGGTATTATTGATAGTGACATTAGACGTAAAACAAGATTCTCCAAGGCATATGGCAATATATGTTTTCTCTAGTTGAAAGTGACTTGTCTATGTTATAAAGGGATTTAAAAGTGAAAAGAGAGAGTCGAGAAGTATCTAATAATGGAACTAGAACTTCAACCTCCAGACTTCATCAACCAAAGATATAAGCCTGTATAATTGAAATTCACTTCACTTTCAGTCCATGCACTGAAACGACCTAAGAGGATCTCCTTGACATAAGATGAGGTTATATGTCAATAAAGCCATCGTAAGTTGAAGATACATTTGATACACCTAACCTACTGAGCATCATGGCTTAGGTTTGCCTACCTTGAATACGCTCAGAACACTTTAATATCTTACAGTTGCACAACGTCATTGGACACAAAGTCTGTTTTATACTAAAGTGCTAAATATCTCAAGTAATTTGCTGAAAACCTGAATCCAGTAAATATTGTACAGTTGTTTGCCCTCATGGTCAGGTGGCTGACTGGCAGCTTTGGCTCACTGCTGCTGCCCACCACCATCTGAACCATCATAAACCAGGACCATCTATATATCTTTATCCTATGCTCCTTTCCAGTCTCAATATCCTAGCTGGTCAATTATGGATCCATCATATTTGTAGCAGTTTATTACTTCTAAGAGTATGCTAACTTTGTGTGTGTGTGTGTGTGTGTGTGTGTGTGTGTGTGTGTGTGTGTGTGGTACTGGAGATTGAACTAGGATCTTGTTAAGTTGCCAAGAGACTCTAAATTGCTGAGGCTAGCTTCAAACCTGCAATCCCCCTTTCTCAACTTCTCAAGTACTGGGACTACAAGCATGTGCCACCACACCCAGTTTGCACTAGCACTTTAAGGATCTTTTCCTTTAGACTGGCAAAGACGGTCATTGTATAAAATGAAAAGAAGCTTGTGGAAATATCAGAGCCTACACAAGGCTCCCAAACTGAACAGGAATGTTCTTGGGTTTATGCCCATGATGGTCCTGTAGTCAACTGTAGAGCAACTCTATATTTTCTCTCTCTGATTCCCATCAGTAGTCCCATAGCTAAACCCAGGCTACTCTAGTCTGTCAATACTCACAGGGCAGTAAAAAAAAAAAAAAATGTCTTTCCTCAATATTAGATATCTTTATATTGCTTGTCTGACCAAAGTTATCTTATTCTGGCTTTATTTCTGAGAAATGATTCCTGGGTTGGTAATGAGCCTTTCCTTATACCCTATTCTCAGTCAGCCATATTAACAGGTACCAAACACCAGGCTTGGGATTTAAAAAATAAATAACCTGGTTTCCAGTCCTCTTTCATGCTTGAAAGGAAATTTGTAAATTGTCAACTTAATTTTTCCTCTGGACTCACACCTATTTGCTATAATAAGAATTTCCCCCCTGGGTGTCACTCATCTACAGCATGTGGCAGGAAAAAGGGATTAGGATTGTATTTGTTGTCTTTTTTTTTTTTTTTTTTTTTGAGCAGATTTTCTTTCAGTAAGTCTGCTATCAATTCTGTCTGCCAAAATAGCATTTTAATGTGTTACCTGCCGGTCAAGTATGTTCTGTTAAGTTGACTTTGCCTCTGCTGTGTTTTCTGATGCCGCTTACCATTAATTTTTCCTCCCATTTTACCATAGTTCTTCTTTTTAACACAAATGTGTATTATGTTATTTTGATTGTGCCTCTAGTTCTGCAAAACATTACCTTAAGAGAAAAAAAGACGATGCTGCAGGGAGAGTAGCAAGCAGGGCTTTCTCTTATTGGAAAGACTATTTTAATGAGTTTTATTCTGTAGTTGAGGAGATGCTCTTAACCTCCTTGGCCCTGTAAGATGTGATTTCTTGACACAGAACGGATTGCAAATGCATTTTTATCAGAGCTGTGTTAGGTGGACACCAAGGGGATTTCTCCAGTATTTAACAAAGCCATCTATTTGCAACACAAAGTGATGCTTTGTTTACCCTCTTCTTTGTCCTGAGCATGGTATTATTCCAGAGGCATTGCTTCTCCCTTGCAAACTGTCAGTGGCCAAGGGTACTTTTCAGCGTGTTTAGGATCATAATTGGCAAAAATGTCTGCTCTGTCATGAAGAAGAGGTAAAGGTCAGGCCTGACCCGATGAGGGCCATTCTCCAGTTTGCATAACACAGAAACCAAAGCACCTTGCCTGTTCTCCAAAGTTCACAAGCCCTTCTCCGTATTCTAGGGACATAGCCTTTCCTCCCTGCCAGATAATTAGCAGCAGTGGAAGCCTCACAGACTTGTCATTGGGCACTCAATGGTGCTCCTTCCCTCTGAGCTCATTTCCTTGGAAGGTGAGAGACATTATCGTAAAGAGGGATATTGTAAATTCTGTTCCTTCTGCTACACTATGGCTCTGAGCTGAGAAATTTGTGTTTTCTGCCAGAGAGAAGAATAACATTTATTTAATGGATGCTGAGCAAAAGGTATTCACATTTCATGCTTCAGGGCTTAATCCAATCCTAGATCAGGAGGGAACTTTTCTGCTCTCCAAATTGTTCAGCTGGGTAAGTTCTTATTGCAAGCAACTCTTCTGTCCCCATTCAGGCATGGTCTGAGGTCAGTATCTCAAGGTTGCCCCATTTCCCCTCAGCTCCTGAGTTCATTCACGAATCATGTTTTATTCCCCCCTCCTGCTAGTTTCTCCTGCAAACTTGAAACTACTGGTACTTTTATAGACAGCTCTGCTCCACTGAATTCCAGTTCTGCTTCACCAGCAACCAGTCCCTTCAAAAGAATCCTTGACAGTTTTAGAGGTGTAATGCATAAGTGTTTCCTTTTAGCATTGGGGTTGGTAGAAAGCCAGGAGAGGATGGAGGAAGTCTGGGACAGTAGAAAGAGTATAATATTCAAACTAGAAAGACTGATCCAAGTTCCACCAATCTTTGCACCCAAAACAGGTGGGAAATCATATATTACTCATTCACTAGCATTCCATTTACTAATTCAGAGAAGGGAGGAACGGAGAGAGGGAGGGAGGGAGGAAGGAAGGGAAGAAGGGAGGAAAGAAGGAAGAGTCTGTCCTGTTACATTAGTATAAGAACCAAATCAGTCACATGTCAAATGTTCATAGAGGACAGAAGTTGGATCATGTCTCCCTTCTCTGGGAAGGGAATCCAGTTAATTCTAGCTATAACTTGCTAAGTAACTTCTGCCAAGTCATTCAAATTTTCCGTGGGTTCATCTGCAAAATAAGAAAAGGAAAAAACCTCTATCCTGCCTTCCCTGCAGGATTATTATAAAGATTAGGTGATATATTCATTAAAACAGGAACTTTGCAATGCAAAAAAGAGTAAAAGTGTTGCCAAGAAATAGTGTTATTATTATGTAGATGCTTACTCTTATTAACTTTAAATTCTGGAAATTGTTCTTTTTAAAATATTATCCACATTAACTATGACTATCTAAATATACAATGGTACTTTTTTTTTTTTTTTTTTGCGGTACTGGGGATTGAACTCGGGGGCATTCTACCTCCAAGCTACACCCCCAGCCCTATTTTTTATTCTTTATTTGAAACAGGGTCTCACTAAATTGTGGAGTGCCTCGCTAGGTAGCTGAGGCTGGCCTCGATCACGGATCCTCCAGTCTCAGCCTCCCAAATGCTGGGATTACAAGCGTGCGCCACCACGCTCGGCTTTACAATGGTACCTTTTAATCATACATCGACACTGTTACAATACTCTGATGGTAGAAAAACTGACACAACCTTGTATCTTGAGAATAGGTTTGTTCTCACTGTGACAAAAAAAATTTCCTGGTGGCTTAAAATATACATAAAATGGATACGTATTTGGAAATTTGATTGTAACATCATTTTGCTAAAGCCTTGCATGAAAACTTATGAATCACATAGCAGATGCTCGCTAAATGTCAGGAATGCCCCTCTTCCCTGCGCATTTTCTGAGAAGATCTCAAGTATACATGGTATGCTGATCAGCCCTGGCCTTCCTCCTCACTTCCAAGCATCAGTCTACCCTTAAGTTGTTTTTTCCCCCAAGAACCCTTTCATGTCAATTCTTCCCAGGACACCCTCAAATCTGGGTTACAGGTAGGCTTAGAAGGGCAGGAATCTCTTCTCAAACTGGAATCCTGCCACAATCAGAATTAAAGAGAAATAGCTAGACTAGTCATGATGCTGAAACTTAAAGTTAAGTAAGGGTTTTCCTTGCCATCAGATGATCTTAATTATCACTTTTGGTCAATCTTATTATCAGATCAACTGGGATTGTGTTTTTAAGAGCAATCTCTCACAAAGAAGAAAATGTACCCAAACAACATAACATCCTACAATTTATTGCAACAGATATGCCAGACATTAGAGTAGTTTGAAACTGGTTATATTTCCAGTTTAAGCCCAGTGAAAATATGTCTCACTGACAGTTTCCAAGGTTAAGGAAGATGGTGGTAGGTTCACGGGGATGGGACAGGGAAGGAAATAGAAGATTAAATTGGAGAGTAGCAGTAAAATACTGCAGAATGTTTGTATTGCTGAGGGCCTCGTCTCATCCCCCGTCTCCCTGAGTCCCTTGGAAGAGCTGACGACTGTTTGGCCTTTACAAAATGAAATTGACGTTTATGAGGTTAGGTTCAACAGAAACTGAGGGGAGGGGTGGAGGATGCTGTAGGCAAAGCCTAAGCCTGGTTTCCTGGATTCGGGAAAGCAGGTCCATAACTCTGCTGTGAGTGATGGGTCAATATCCAATAACTCCAAATCAAAAGCTGAAGTCTTCTTGAGTCAGCAGAGCTGAAACCTCCTTCAGGGGATAAGAATACAGCGCTGGCCCTTCTGACAGAGTTGGAGGTGCCAGTAGCCTTTAATCTAAGGAAACCACAGGCAAAGCACACTTGGCATATAACTTTTCCTACATTAATTAGCACCCTTCAGTTTAAAGGGGGAAAATAGCAATATTCTTGGGAGAGCAGCTAGAGTTCAAGCTCCACTCATTTAGATTCATCACACAAAGACTCTGGAAAGGGGGGCAATGAGGAGGAGGATGGAGCGTGGGCATGGGGAGGCAGATGAGATTATTTTCAGGTCAACTGAACAGCCACTCTCAGAAGCAGGCCATTGTTTGAATTGTGTTTCATGATATTGATTACAGATCATCCTTAGTAGTTCTTTACCTTTTCGGTCAGGCACTGCCTGTCCTACTGGAAATGGGAGGCAGTGTGTCCTGGAGCTGCGCTCACTCTATTCTTTTCTTAAATGCAATGAGCCTGTTGGGAAGACAAAGAAATTGTCTAGCTAAGAGAATTAGCTAAATGTTTATATTTCCACCAAGAAGAAATCAAAAGCAAATCTGTGAGTAAAAGGGAAAAAAAAGAAAAAAAATTGAACTGTGCAACATTTGTGTGGATGTCAAATTAAAGACATATAAACAGATTTTTTCTTTTAGTATGAGCTGAGGATATACACATCAAACTCACAATCATGATTCCCTCTGGTGAGAAGCCCAGCAAACTAGAACAGAAACTGGTGGCTAAAGACAAAAGTAAGCTTTTTCTTACCACTTTAATTTTTCATCTTGAAAAGAAGAATTAAAATTCATAAATCACTTGTATCATTATGTATAGAAGGGAAGATAGAAATTGATGCAGGCCTCTGTTTTTTTGTGTGTGTTTTTTTAATTTCTAAAATTAAGAAAGGGAATTGGCATTAGGTACTTATTGCTTCTGCTCCACTTTGCATCTGAAGATGACATTTCAAAAACTGTTCTGGACAAAAATGCTGACTCCCAGTTCTGAGATCAGATCTAAATGCATCCTGTTCAGATGTGTTTGGGCCTGGCTTCTCTGACATAGCCAAAAAGCAGCTAGAATGGGGTTCTGTTTAGTGAATAATTATTCTGTCTTTCAGCCTATCTTCAGCCAAGAAGTATCTCAACCCAAATTTATCCATAAGGTCTAGCCTCATTTTATTTTTATGTTTTTCATTTACCTTTATTGAACAAGTAGCACATTTTAAGATCATTATTTCAAAATATTTTTGTGTATTGTAAAAATTCAAAAATAAAAATAACATTTTAAATTGTATGTCACTTTCCAACTTCAAAATGCTTTTACATCCATTCTTTTATTTAATTAACATCATAGATTTCAGAAGGTGTTAGGGTTGGCATTATATTATTCATTTTGCAAATGAGGGAGAAAAATTACCTTTATACATTAAAGAGAAAACCAGGTCTGAGAGAAATCAGGTTAGTTGCAAAGGGTGACAGGTAGAAAGGCCATCAGCTCCAAATATTCTACTAATTTTCCCTCTGCCAGCTGCATATCACACTGTCCTTCTAACAGTGTTAGTGAGGAAAAACACACAATTGTAGAAAAAAGTACAAACATGGAAGAGGATTGAAGGAAGAATAACTGTCCATTCTGGCTGAGCTCTTCTTGGCTTTAGTTAGCATCTGGTCTGCTACTCACCAAAAAGTGAATATGTAGTTGGTCTTAAAGCAGATCTTTCCAATTAAAATGGTCTTCTTTAATCTAAGCCACTTCTCTGTCTCATAATTTCACAAAAGACTGAAAAGAAGGCTTAGGTACACAAATAGTCCTAGTAAAATGAGAGCTAAGATCCAGGCTGCAGGTACTGAGTAAGTTTTTCTAGTCCTTCAGTATATGCATTTGGGAGATAAGGAAGTGTGGGTGGTTACTACTATTGCCCAAAGCCTTCACTGTGAATTCACACTAAAGAAAAAGGGAACAGTAAAACATCGTGTTCCTGAATGTTCTCTTTCTGCTACTACAAAACTAAGTTAAGGGAACAATGAGAGCAAGATTGCACCAGAATGTCCAGACATGTATTATCTTGAAGGACACTAGCTTTCTCTCATGCACACTGGGAACTAGAGCACATTAGTATTATCTATGAAAAACTACTTTCTTGCATGTGCTCTCCTTGAGATGCTAGTCATACAAATTAAGCAAGCTGATGCTGATGACGTCACTGTTTCTGCAGCCTACTGTATGAAGCCCCTCTCTGAGTGGGGACAAGTTCAGAACTGAGGGCACAGTGGAGATGATATGTGCCCCTTGCGCAGTGGGCCACCACTGGAATGGCATAAGGGAGAGGAGACACAGCTTGGTGAAGCATCTTGAGAGACAGAGGTGCTATCTATTCAGCCTGTCTCTACTTCAATCTTCTTGTAGCAGTCACTGATCTCCTGTAAGTTTTGCCCAATAAATCATTTGTCTTGCACACCACCCTCAGGTACTTCCTTTGTCCTTTCAGCACCCTATCCAATTGCCCTGGCACAACTAGGCTATGGTAGTGACATTAATAGTTAAAAATCAGAGAATAGAAGGGCAGAGAAACAGATATATAGCATAAGTTTGTAGGATTTTGGGCAATTCCATTAATGGTAATAAAAAAGAATGAGAACTCAAAAAGTATGTACAAGGTATGTCCAATGGCCTTGAAAGTATTATCCTTTACCCACTTTTCAGGCATCAAAAAATATGAGAAAATATTGAAGGGCTCTTAAAGCTTTGGCCTATTTCTCTAAAGTAGTAGAGTGAATTAGATACAAATTCAAGGCCTTGTTCATCACTTAGCATGTGAGTGGCTTTAGCAAATCCTGTAATCACACTTAGTTTCTTTCTATATTTATAGTGGCCAAATTTTTACTACTGGCATATTGTGGTTTTGAAAGCCAAATGAGATAATGTTAAAAAAATCATACACAGAGCTGCAAAAATATTAGTTATCATCATTATTATGGAAATGTGCCCATCATGCCTGGTGGAAGCCATCCAATTCCAGTGCAGGACATAGAATTAATTGGTGGGGTTTTTTTTCTTGAAAATATTTTATACATTGGGAAAGTGTATAAAAAGATTTTATACACTGGAAAAGTAGACCTAAAATTGGAAATCAAAAGCTAGTACATATGTGAGGTGCACCTGGCTCCTGGCATAAACATCTTTACTATGAATTACATTTCAAGTATTGGGGTCATCCCAGCCTTTCTAAAAGACAAAATTCAACAGTGTTTAGATGGATAGGATACTGTAATTACTTTCAAAGAGAACAATCAAGAAATATATTTCTATACATCTGATTAGTTAGAACTTCCACATATGTTCTAATACTAATAAGATTAAATACCTTTTGATGGAACCAATGTATCTTCTAATTACAGCATAAATATTTATAATGAATTATATTTTCCTTTGAACATGCTTTTAGGACCTTATATGTGGTTTCAAAAAGTCTAAATTTAGTCAATAAACACTCTAGGTAAGTAAAAAGTAAGCTAGTCAATGAACACTCTACATAAGTAAAAAGTAAATTAGTAGCCAAGCGTGGTGGTGCACACTTGTAATCCTAGTACTTGAGAGGCTAAAACAGGAGGATTACAGGTTCACAGCCATCCTCAGCTAATTAGTGAGACCCTTCACAATTTAGTGAGACCCTAAAATTGGAAATCAAAAGCTAGTACATATGTGAGGTGCACCTGGCTCCTGGCATAAACATCTTTACTATGAATTACACTTCAAGTATTGGGGTCATCCCAATATTTTATTTTTTTGAAAAAAATAAAGAATAAAAAATAGAACTGGGGGTATAGCTCAGAGGTAAAATGTCCCTGGGTTCAATCCTCAGTACTGCAAAAAAAAAAAAAAAGTAAATTAGTAATAATTGAGGCACTCTATAGGGATATTCCAAAGGATTGAGTTAAAGATAAATATATTCAGGAGGGGTTTTTTTGTTTTATTTTTATTTTTTGTTTTGTTTTTATTTGTTTATTTGTTTTGTTTTTATTTTTTTGTATTCTGGTACTGGAAATTGAACCCAATAGCATTCTGCCTCTGAGATACACCACCATCACCTCCCGCCACCTTTTTGAAACATGATCTTACTAAGTTACTGTGCACTGGCCTTGAACCTGTGATTCTCCTATCTCAGCCTCCCAAGTACTGGGATTGCAGGCATGCACACCATGCCAAGTACAATATATTCAGATTTGATGAGAATTAACCTCACTCAACTTTTCCTAATGAGGACTATTATCTAGTCTTCCCATGCATCTTTAGAACTGATGTGCAGACAGGGTCACAGTCAAGGCTGGCTTTAGGCAATTTCACAGCATACCACTCTCAGAAAATCTCCACACTTAGCTTAATGTTCTTCTTATTAATTTTATATTTGAACTTGTGTTTTCTAAGTTAGTCCCATGGGACAATGAAACATGTGTGTAACCAGAGGAGACAAACAGAGGGAAAGAAAAGGCTTAATGGCTTTATAGTTTAGTACTTTTCAACAGTATAGTTTGACCTTTGTGGACCAATGGCTGTATTGCAGAATAGCACTTACAATGCAGGGACAACCTGGCTGCCCTTGCAGGCATCATTTCCTCATCTCCCGGTGGACTTTGCTCCATCTATCCCACTGGAACTATGATAATTTGCCTGCTTTGACTCAGGCTGTATCTTCTTTAGATCACAAGGCAATGCTATGATTTCAGAACTATATTAGAGTAGTGACATATATTAGCTTTGTATTAATCATTTGAGTTGTGCAAATGGTATTAATTTTCTGTTTGTGTCTATAATGAAGAAATAACCAACCCCTATCAAAATCAATCCTGCTTTATTTTCAAAAGTAATTCTAGGATAAAAGGAAAATAAATATTAGGCAAATATTATCAGAAGTTCAATGAAAACAAAATAAGAGTTACATTATAATTCCAAAATGTCAAATTGACTTCTATTTGTGCCTAATGCTTAGCTAATTTCTTCCATGGGAATATATTTGGATTTCTTTTTCATTTTCAGTACTTTCAGCACATTCTGATTTGCTTTATATGGTTACAAGGACACATGTACACACATATATACCTAATGTCAACAAATATATTTGTTAAATCATAGTTTATAGAGATTGACATTCTATTTAGAAGAAACTCAGACAATATATAAAGCTTTAGGGAAAAGTTTCTTTGCATAACAAAAGAGCTAATGCATCAAGTTATGGTTTGTTAATGGCATTCAATTAACACATAACTGTTGTTAGTTGATTAAAAATTAACTGTGAATAACCATTTAACATTTAGCACTTACAAATGTTCCTTGATTTATTAAAATTGTAGGAGCAAAAGAGTCTAGGGAGAAGCTAGAAATATTTGGTTAGATTTTTAATGGAAATTTTAGACACATCATGAAATATTTCTGCCTAGTAAATATACATTTGTAAATCAACCTTCATGTTTTAACCACTGGTGAAGAATTTTGCCTACCTCCTGTTTTAAAAGCACTTGAGAAATAAATATCTGCCAGGGAGAGAAATCCCATCAGTTTTCTTGCTTTTCCTTTACAGATGGTAGACCATACTGTGAAATTTGCTGTTCTTCGATTGCTCCATTCTGCACACGCCCCAAGGAATCTCAGAATTGTAGAAAACTAGAGATGTAATAGACTAAATAGGTCATCTATTCCAATAGAAATTTTTACCAGATTTATACAAGACTGTCTTGAATTTACAATTCAGCTCACTTTAAAGGGGGTCCAAATGCTAAAGATTAAATTGGCTTTCTTTTTGTGCAGCCATCTTAGAGTCATATATTATATTGTACTATTAATCATGATCTTCTCTCGTGAAGACAATACACTGTCAAAATGTGCACACAGAATAGCTTTTACAACACAGGGATTAGACTTGCCGTGATCCATTTCCAGGCTCTCAGCAGCATTCCCACCCCAACCCCTAAACAAATGGCCGTATTTGTAAAACATCTGACTAACGTCTTTAGACTGGTTTTGATGGCACTGGCACTGCCTTAACCTGTACTCTTGGCCACATCAATTGGTGCAGAAATGATCAAAGAACTAGATTTGATTAATTAGGATCCTCCCCAGGACTTTAGGCTAGAGGTTTCAGAGAGGACCCCCACTACCATCAGGAAGTGTTAAACTGGGAGAATGAAATCCTGAAGCTGCCAGTTACAGGCCCAACATATGGAAAGAGTCTGGTAAAGAAAAGAGCCAGAGTGAGAAAAATAGAGAAACTGCAAATTCCCTGACAATATCATTAAACCACTGTGTTAGTCAGCTTTGTGTCCCTGTGTCAAAGTACTTGGGAAGACCAACTTAGAGAAGGAAAGATTTATTTTATCCCACATTTCCAAAGTTTCAGTCCATAGTCAGCAGGCTACATTGCTGGGGCCCAAGGGAAACAGGACATCATGGCAGAAGGGTGTGGAGGAGGAAAGCTGTTCAGCTCATGGCAGCTGGGAAGCAGAAACAGGGAGGGGCCTAGGATAACCTGCAGTCCCCAAGGGCAAGCCCCTGAGGACCAACTCCCTCCAACGAGGTTCACTTCCTGCACTTTTCACGACTTTCCATTGTCCACTCAGCTCTGAATCCTTCAATGAATTAATCCATTGATGAGGTCAGGAGCCTCATGATTCAATCACTTCCCAAATCTCCACCTCTAAACTTTGTCGAATTGTGGACCCAAGTTTTCAACACATGAACTTTGGGGTGACATTCCATATCTAAACCACAACAGCCACTAAATTCAGCTCCTAGCTCCTGAAGTCACATCCATATTTTTAATGTATTTGTTCTGTGACCTTTCCCAAGAGACCTATTTTTTCTTTAAGATAGTTTGAGTTACCTTAGATGAGCAAAGAACGTGACTTAACTGAAGGTGATGGGGGTGGAGGACCCTAATGCACATGATGTACTTTCACACACATATCAAAGTCAATCACTAAACTGAGCTTAAGAGGGATGGGGAGGGAGTGGGGTAGGAATTGGGGAAGGGTTAAATGAGAGATGTGTGCATGTATGCCTTCACCAGCTTGTACCTAACAAAGATGTATGATTACAATACAGAAATAAAAATAAAAAACAATAGTTTGAGCTATGTTTCTAACACTTATAGTTGAAAGAGACCTAACTAATACATAGAGGTACCTTACCAAATGAGATATACAGATAATCAATTAGATGCATTCAGAACAGAAATTAAAGACAAAACTTTCCAAAGAAGGTGAAATTTGTGCTATAATTTTTTTTTTAATTGAGAAGATAGAAAGGAGGAAAAAAGACATTCCTGGTAAAATAGCACATAAAAAAGGTTGAAAAGTACAAGTCAATTTCAAGGGTCAAAGAAGATCAATTTGGGGTAAAACAGAAGCTGTATATAGAATAAGAAGCAGGAAGTAGGGCATAAAAATAAAAATATTCTTAATAAATGTATAATGTAATTGACAATCTAAAAGAAAGGCAATGTTTTTAATGGGCTTTGAAAAGAATAAAGTGCTGAACACACACGTCACTTTCATCATCATTGAACACCATTACAAATCAGCTTCACTCATAAAAGTTTCACTACAGATTCTCTTTTTCCCCTGGAGAGGATCCAGGACACATGCACAGAGAAAAAAGTCTCTTGGCACCAGCATTACACATGCACTCTGACTCAGCTGCAGACTTGAGCACCCAGGGCATCTACCAAACATTTTTCATGATGACATAATCCTGTTAGAAAGACCAATAGAATCGACTCTATGTATAGATTGTAATTTTTCTCCTCTCCTCGTCTCTTATCTCCAGAAAATAATTCAATTAGGTACTCATTTTTCTTCTCCTTTATACTATGAGGGTTTTATTTTCTTTTTTCTTACATTCTATACCTTGATTTTTTCTAACTTAGTGTGCTATTGCATGCATGAAACATAAAAGGAAAACTTATAATGCTTTCTTCAGCTGTATCTGGAAAGTTCTTTTGTACTCACATAAAAACATGGAAAACATGTCAAATGTCAAGGAAATTATCTGCATACATTTATAAAAATAGATTTGCATATGAGCATAGATTTATATACACAGATATAGGTGTTGATACAGATGTAGATAAAAGCAGAGAGAGAGAGAATGTCTGCAATCTGAGATCACCAAGGTCATTTATACTTTTTGTTTTGATCTCTTTTCTCTATGTAATCTGGTCAAACTATTCCTCTTAGCTCCCTAAGAACTGCTAGGCAGGAGTAGGGGCACACACCTGTGATCTCAGTACTTGGAAGGCTGAGACAGGAGGATTGTAGAATCTAGGCCAGTCTCAGAAACTTAGTGAGACCCTCAACAATTTACTGAGATCCTTTTTCAATATAAATTAAAATTGGGTTGGGGGTATAGCTCAGAGGTGGAATGCCCCTGGTTTCAATCCCCAGTAACACACACACACACACACACACGCACACACACACACACACACACACACACACACACACACACACACACACACAGAACTGAATAGCTTGTGGCTGTAATTAGAATTAGATTCCTCTTGGATGATTGGAGGGGATACTTCAGAAGTTAGAATCATTTGAACTACCTCTTAATGCTGTCTTGGGGAAAAGTGAAGATTTGACTATGTCTGACTAAAAGAAAGAAGCTAGCTAATACCACTTTTGACAAGTACCATTTTCATCTATTCATTTAGAGTTGATATTATGCAGAGATATTTCATAGCCATAGAAAAATGACCATGCAATCCTACAGTAGGGGTAGGAATTAGAATAAGGAATGGAAGCCAGTTATATAATTTCTAACTAATTTCATTAATTTATTAGGTTAGTTAATAAACATTGATCAAGTACCTATTATTTTCTAGGCATCAAATTACCTGTGCCACAGTGGCACATATGTTTATGTGCCCACATTCTAGGTCACGAGCTTGCTGAAAAAAGACTGTGGATTTTCATCTTTGTGTAACAGAATCAAAACCAATGGCAAGTATGTGGCAGATACTCAGCATTTATTCGACAGATTAATGTTATAATGACTAATAATGCATGCAAACCAAAGAATAAGCATTTCATCAATGTTGCTGTGTTTATTATTATAACATATAAAGAGCACATAGATGAAGATGAACCTGTAAAGATTGAGAAGGAAGGAACATAGGATGGAATCAAGAAATAGTGGTGCCACAGGAGCCACACCTTCTGCCCATGAGATCTTCCTCTTAAGGGATTCTTTCACAACTCTTTGTAATTCACTCACTTCCATTTATTCAACAAGTCTGGGATGCCAGGAATGACCAGTCTGCATTCCTGTTCTTCCTGTCTTATACCAGGTTCCATACCCAACGCCCCAGATTCAGTGTTCAGAATCTTCGTAAACCACCAGAGTTACTCTCATCAAGGCAGGAGTCCAATGAATTTTCCATTTAGATTCTCTGCTAACCCTACTTATTTATTCAGCCAAGATTTATGGAGCATCTACTATATTCCAACTTTTGGGGAGTAGAGAGCATCACATCTCAAGACAAACCCATATTGTAGGCTTTTTAAAAAGTGTTTTATAAAGTAACTCAGTCTTCACACTGAGGCATATTTTGCAAGTCACTCCATCACAGCCCAAGCCCATAATCGTAAGTGAGGCTTCATAAGGAAATTGATGAAATTGTGTCATTTGTTCGCAGTCATATTCAATGAGTTTAAACATTTCTGAGAGGTAAAATAAGATGAAGCTTGAAAAGTCTGCAGGGTTGAGTCTTAGATGTTCCTTCACACTCTCTGCCAGGAATGCTGAAGTGACATGAAGGTACAGAAATCTGAAAGCAATGGGTTAGATCCTGAATGTGAGGTCAAGAAGCTTGGCTCCCCTATAAAGGAGAGATAGAAGGTGGATTATAGAGTGCAGAAAAGTTGCTTTGAGGGGTTTTGGTTTTTAAGATAGGAGAGGTTTGAAGCTATTATAGTATAAAGAAAAAGACAATAAAGAGGGAGAAGTCAAAAATGAGAAAAGAGGCAGAAAATCGGAATGTCTTAGGGTAAAAGGTGGGGGATATGGATTAGAGAGGCTCTGGAGTTATTTACCTGTTCCTTGGGAAAGGGAAGTATCTCGGGTGAAGACATGAACTGTTCAGAAAGTAAAAGTCAGGGTCACCTTCTATGACAGAGATAGATTAGAGCTGGGGGTCTTTATAAACATGCTAAAGCGATCCTCATGAGATACTACAGTTTTGAGAAGGCTAGGAATAAGCCTTACTATTGCATATGTAAGAACCAAGGAGCTCCGCTAGCTAGGGAAGAAGGTGAATTCATGCTGGGTTGCAGCCTAAAAAAATGGAGGAAAGTAAAAATGCCATTGGGAAAGATAGAAGAAGGGTCAGAGACCATAGAGCCAATCTAAGATTTTAGTTGGCTAAAAATAAACAAAAAACCCTAGGTGTGATCTTGGACTTATAAGACTATGGTGGGAAGATAAATATTGCTTTAAGTTTTAAGGCTGGAACACAATATGTATTGTCTCATGAAATCTTATGTGGTCAAGTATGCTAAGGATGCTCTTATGCTGAATAGAGGAAAGTATCATAGTCAGTAAATAATATCTATATAAGATAGAAAAAGAAGAAACTTAGGGGAAGTTTTTGAAACTTTTTGTCTAAGTGTCTACATGAGCACTGAAGTCACCTAAGACCTTAGAAAGAAGATCATTAAGGTAAGGCAGAAAAAAAGTTCTAAATAAGAAGGCAGTAAAGGGTAGCCACCAATTGCATGAACCTGAAACAGGAAGGATTTTTCCATGATAGTGGAAGAGTAATGATCTGGAAGAAGCAATGAAGAATTAACAAAGTGCTGACAAAACAGAAGATGAGCATCTCTGCTAGAGTAAGGGAGATGATAGCTTTAGCAGAAAGTGCTGCTTTCATTGAAAACTGTATTTAATCTCTAGAGAAAAAGTGTCCTAATCTAACCATGCAGTCGTTCTCCATAATATGGCCTCTTTGGAGTTAGCATGAAGGAAACCTTATTTAGTTCTATGCATAAAGCACTTAGGTATAATCAGAGAAATGAATTGGATCATACATAGATAAGTAGAAAAAAAATAAGCTGAAATACCACTCTGAAATGACACTTTCTGATTCACATGCCATTAAAGGTCATTTTCCTTAGCCTGACTTCCACCCAGTTTTCCATTTTTTCCCACCACCCTGATAACTATTTTTTCCCCCAAACAGGCCAGGATGTTAACTGGCAACACCTATCCCCACTTCCTCATGCTCATGTCCCACTTTCAGCCTCACCTCTCATAGGGTGCCCTTCTTGCTTCTTCCTGGATATTAAAACCTTTCCTGTCCTTCCAGCCCAGCCCACACTCCACTCACTTTCTCAAATGCCAAAGAATTATGACTTTACTCTCCCCCTGTCACCATTTGCACTTTTTCATACTTTTGTTGTGATGGATTTTTTTTTAGATCATCCACTTAGATCTTTGCATCCAAGAACAATCCATATCTCCTATTTCTTTTCAGCACCACCCACAGAACCCAGAATATACATACATACTCGGTAAACAACTCATGGATGAATGAAGGAAGGAAGGATATATTTATGTGTATCTAGTATGTGATATGTGTGTGTCTGCATGTGTGTGTGTGTGTGTGTGTGTGTGTGTGTGTGTGTGTTACTTGGGGATTGGACCCAGGAGAGTTCTATCTGAGCTACACCTTCAGCCCTATGTTATTTTTTTTTTTATTTTGCAACAGGGTCTCACTAAGTTGCTGAGGGCCTCACTAGGTTGCTGAAGTTGTTCTCAAAACTGTGGTCCTCTTGCCTCAGCCTCCCAAGTAGTGGTGTTACAGCTATGTACCACCATGCCTAACTTTATTTTCTTAAAGTGATGAGGAGGAAGGTTCTAGACAAGGATTGCAGCATAATTCCCAGGAGAGGCAGGGACAGAAATCCAGCCTTAATCCTGACACCTGCAGAAAGGTTGGCAGTGGGAAGGTGGAAGCTAAAGTCATCTGAGGGACAGGGGTGGAGGAGGACACACCCTCTTCCCCAAGGCTGAAGGGTATCTCTCTTGTCACTACCCAGACAGCATGCAGCACTCTGGCATGCTCCCATTATCCCATCTCTCTCTCAGATGGTGGGCAGTGGAATCGATTTTCCCAAGGCTTTAAAAAGCTCCCAAATGTTGTGCTGCCATTCATTCAACAACAGGGGGAGAAATAAGGGAGGGGGGGGAAAGCCTGATGTTGGCTTCTTATTTTGCTTATGTTGTTAAAAGCCGCTCTGATGCTGTGGTTCTGGAATAGGTCCCCTCTTTCTTTGAAAGCATGCTGTGTGATAGACTGTCATTTGTCCCCTGCCTCCAGAAGAGCCAGCTGGCAGCTAAGTGCTAAAGCCAGTGACTTGCATGTGTTTTTCTGACATTTAACAAATGGGAACAGCTTGCAAATCTGCATTAACTCACTCTGTCTCACAAATAATCAGGGCCTACGCAGTGTAGACGCTGGGAACATTAGCTCCGACACAAAAGAGTGAGAGGCTGGGGGGTGGGGGGGACAGAAAACAAGTCAGCAAATAACGGATGTTTTAACAAAGGGATGAATGTAACATTCTGGTTCAGAGGGAAGAGTTTTGAAGTCATTTTTGTTTTTCAACAAGCCACCGCTAATGGTGCTAAATCCGTCTGTCAAGGCCCAGCTCTGCAGCTTGAAGTTCTCTTGCCAGCACCTCACAAATGCTGATCCTCACAAATGTTGCTTCCATCCTGCAAGTTCCATTTCAAATTCCTTAGGCTTCAAAGCCAAGGATCTCTCAAAGGGCCTGTGTCTGACCACAGGTGAACATTTGTAAAGCCCATCACACAATTACATCCTTGTAATTGTGATGTTGAATGTGTCTGTCACGTGACTTCCTCACACAAACATGCCCCCATAAACTGGAGTACAGGTCCAGCTCATGTTAGTATTGTGGATGCAGAATAAATGCAAGAACCTGCTTCATTCAGAGTTGCCTGGCATTTGAGGATAGGCACTATCAAACCCTAAATGCTTTATTCCTTTGGATGATAGCTGTGTGTCTGAGGTTCCACCTCCTAGCCCTGAATCTCCAAAGAAAATAAGACCTTTGGCATGAATAAAGAGGGTTCAAATTCTGTGTTTTCTCTGCCTTTATTACAGTTCCAAGTCTTGTATTTTGATGGCATTCCTGTTAAATAATATTTGTCAATGTAATGGTTTGGACTTAGAATGTCCCCCTATCCCTCACTGAAACAAAGTAGCAATGCTGGAAGCAGCTTGGTAGCTAAGAAAGGGTCCCTGGGGGGTGTGGCCTTTGGGATTATATATGGTTCTCTCCTTCCCTTGTTCTCTTTGCTTCCAACCTCTGTGATGTAGGAGCAGAGTTTTGCATGCTCTCTATCTCTCTCTTCACTTCCCACCACCATGCTCTGAGCTTCAAAGATATAATCGGGCCTGATATGGACTGAAACTCTGAGATCTCCAAGAAAACTGAGCAAATAAATATTCCTTCCTCTAAGTTGTGTCATCAGTCTTTTGGGATTATCCATTTCTTTTTCATCTTTATTAACACTACCCTAGATAGACTAAGCAGCCATCATTTTGCATTCTCTACAGGAACAGACTCTGAACTCATCTCCCTCAGTCTATTTTTGCTTTTGTTCAATCTAAAGGACAGAGTTGTTTCTTCAAAATACAGTCTGGTCATATGAATCTATAGTTTAAATTTCAATTAATGATATCCCAGGTCTCCATTCAAACTCAGAAAAGTACTCTGAGTTTTTTTAAATTATTTTCAAGGAAAACTATGCCAGTCCACTTCCTTCAGACACTGTAGTTTCAACTTTAGATTGACATATATATCTCTCAATGATATCATGTCTTTGTGAAGCTGCGTTTCTAGTGATTGCTATGATATGAAAATCAATACTACATGATAATCTTTGTGGAACAGGAAATAAGGGTGGAGTTGTCCAATCTGAATCCAAGGCTTGAGAAACTGTTTGGTGCCCAACAGGCAAACATGTACAATTAATAAGTTATTTTATATATATAATAAATAAAATGTAGTTTTCTTTTTATTAATGAATATATTTTTTAAAAACCCTAAACTAGCTAGCCATGGTGGTGAATGCTTGTAATCTCAGTACTTGGGAGGCTGAGACAGGAGGTTTGCAGATTCATAGCCAGCCTCAGCAACTTAATGAAGCCCTTCACAACTTAATGAAACCCTGTTTGAAAATAATATATATAAATAACATATATATATATATTATTATATATATAGGGTTGAGGGTGTAGCTCAGAGGTAGGATGCTTCTGGGTTCAACTTCCAGTGTCATAAAACAAACAAACAAACAAAACAAAAAAACCCTAAACTATCTGGGTATGGTGGTGCATGCCTGTAATCCCAGTACTTAGGAGACTGAGACAGGAGGATCACAAGTTCAAGGACTGGCTTGACAACTTAGCAAGACTCTGTTTCAAAATGGAAACATTAATACACACACACACACACACACACACACACACACACACACACACACAACAAAGCAAAGCAAAAAAAATCCTAAACTATGAGATCATTAGTGTGTGTTAAGCTATTTGGATTTAATTTGACATTTGTAAATGGGGCCTATAGATATATCCTTTGGCCAAAGAGTGCTATGAATCAAGAAAGTTTTAAAATTTGATAGTCACTGATTGTTGTCAGGATAATGTCCAAGCATCTTGTTCTTGACTCACAAGTCATGCATAATAACCTTCTCCTGGTTCATCTTATTCTCCCCTTAATGCAATCCACAGCATGTTAAGGCCTTTTATTTTATTCCCCCAAATATAGTTCATAGATTCCTTATCCAAAGTTTTTCTGCAGTCTTTTCCTTGTCAGCAAGGATTTTTTCCTCCCTCTTCTATTTACTTTCCACCCTCTACCCACAAGCACACATTTCCCTAGTTATTACCATCTCAGTCCTACAGTATTAATGGGTTATTGTGCCTGAAACCTAACTTTATCATCTAAAATAGATTAGTTGAGCTATAGGTCTAGTGCTTACCATGCATGAGTCCCTGAGTTCAATTCCCAGCACCAAAGTAATAATAATAAAAACAACTATAAAATAACATAAATAAACAATAAAATAATAATAGCAATCACAACAACAATAATAATAAAATTAAAACAAAGCAGGCTAGTTATATGTTCTTGCTTCCTACTATATTTTTCCTTAAACACAAATTTTGGAGCCTAAGTGGCAAATTCAAAAATCCCAATTCTGCTGCTGGCCAACTTTCATAACTACTCAGCATTCCTTTCATAAAACAAGATGACTTACAGGGTCTACTTCCCAGGTAGATGAATATAAAAGACTTAGAACAACACATATTGTAAATGCTTTTTCTTACTACCTATTCTGGTGAACTCTATGACAACAGAAACCACACCTCTTTTGCTCACTATCGCAGCTCTGTCATTGCACAGTACCTGGCACACAAGACGTGCAGTGAGTATTTATGAGTATACAAAAGAACAGGATCTTCGCTTCTGGTCTTGACTCTCTAGCCCCCTTAGGCTGACATTACCTAGTCATGATAAATCTGATATGTGACAACAGCATCCTGGTTAGTGGGAAGGAAGAGTACCCAATTTATTATTCTGGATTATTTCTCCTTTCCTTGTGCAGTGGGCCATTTCTTCAGTGGGTAAAATGATTCAGGATTAACTACTAAGCCTCACTTTTTAAATCTTTAGCTATTATATCCTTCTATATCTAATATTTATCAAAATTGATTAGGAGAAAAACTAACAATGGACTTCAAGACAGGAGGCTTGCAGTGCCCATGCTATGGATCTCCCTGTCTGAGCATCTAAACTAATGTTACAATATCTGGTCTTCCCAGCCCTGTGTATAGTATATGAGGAGGATTCCTCATATAAACAAAAGAAAAAGGGGGGAGTGTAGGGCATTGAGTTGGACCCCTACCTTTCCTGAGACAGGACAGCTCCTCACCCTTCCTGAGACAGAATAGCCCCCACCTTTCCTGAGACAGGATAGCCCTCACCCTTCCTGAGACAGGACAGCCCACTTCCTTCTGGACTCATCCTTGCCCTAGCAACAGGGCTCCACCAATCCCCTGCCTTCTTTGTCTTACCTTTCCCCACCTCTGTACACTCCTTATAAAAGGCTGAACTAATACGAATTCGAAGTTAGTGCCATGATTCCACTGCATTGGAAAAGGCCGAACCCCAACTCAAGTTGGCAATAAACCCCCTTCTTGCTATTGCAAAAAAAAACCCAACAAAACAATATCTGGTCTCTGCCCTGAGACATGGAGCCACGGCTTATTGGTGGTGCAGAAGAGGGGTTGTCTCTAAACCCTAGCACTGAAAGTTACCCTGATGAACATCTTCAGTTTCTGCAGAGAATATACTCAGAATATACTAAAAGATCTGGTAAATCATCTACCTTGTGGGAAGTCTGATTTAAAAACAGTAAGTCTGAAATCATTTTTAAAAAGAAGAGTTAAAAATAAAAAATATCAATAGCATATTACTACTCAAGTAAATATTGAAAACACTAATGGTCACTTAACAAGAGTGACCTGGTATAAAGTGAATTTCCATGTTGGCAGTAAGGAAAGAGCTTTAGAATGATCATGAAGATAATACATGATTTCTTAGGACCTAGACTGAAGGTGGAGGGTGGAGAACTGGAGGGCTGTCACTGGGAAGCTGGAGGCAAGGACCAGTATAAATGTCTGCTCATGGTCTTTATTCTTTTGTTTCTCTATCCCTTGGGGGAAGAAGGAGGGCAAGGGCATGGAGCATCACTAAAAGAATAAAGACTGACAAGGACTTAATCTTTAACATTATCAACAGAGCGTTTTATTGATTGTACTTCCTCTTTAACACCTTCAGCAATGTTTATCAACTATTTCTTATAGCTAACTGATGAACTGAAAATGTCAACATGGGTATCCCCTATGTAGCAAATGCCTCCAAAACCACCTTCAAGCACTACCCAAAATGAAAGAAGGAGACTAACTCTTGAAAATACCTCTCTGAAGCCTTCTCTCAAGAACCTCCCCCAAAGGAACCTAAATATCAACATTGTCAGTCATATGTGTAATCAGCACAAAATTATTTAGATAGCATGGTAACCATGGAGAGCTCCATATCAGGTACATAGATGGCAATAGAGCAAAATTAAGTTCTTATTCTAGGTAGGGATGAGCAAGTACTCAGCTGAATATGATATATAAGAGAAGGTGGTGAAACTCATCACCCCCAAGGTCTCTTTCCCTATGCCTGCTCTCTAAGTTGCATGTTGTCTCTGTTCCAACATCCATAGCTATTAATAGGGCCAATGGAATGGGGTAACTAAGCTACCCCAAAGCATGTTGAAAACTAATGAAGAGAAACAGAGCATAGACTGTTACTTAGGTTCAGGGTTCTGTTTTTTAAGAAGTAGCAATACCTAGTACAAATATTATATTGCTTCTGGCCTGGGTTCTTGCTTGTACCCTTTTATTAAAACCTTGCAATAACCCCTAGTTTCTCAACTGGAGTCCTGAGTATCTCTTTCCTTTTGGTCTGGACCTTTCTTCCAGGACTGGCCTCTATGTCTACTATCCCTTGTCTCAATCTTGGCAGTTCTCTCTGAACTACAACTCTGAGCCAGACACTGCAATCTGCCACTCCTGAGAAACCCTTGCTTTCTACCGCAGCTCCCATCCTTCAACAATAATAAAGTCACTGAACACTACTGCATGTGAGTCACTAGAAAATTGTGATATTCATGCAAACAAAATTGAATATGCACAGTGGGAGAGACAAGACAATAAACAACTACATAAATAAATGACATCATTTTCCAGATGGTATTAAATGATCTCATTGTTGTACTGACAATCAGCTTGAGTGAACTTGAGTTAACTCTACATTTTATACTTTGTATTTTCCACCCATATTTCCCCATAGAGAGAGGAGGGTCACTGTAGATATCAGTCAGCTTCCCCCATGTCTACTGGATCAGTCTCCCTCATCGCTTTCCAATGGGAAGCTCCCAGCATCCCATGAATTTGAATTCATAAACACGCCTGTGATGGTTAATTTCATATGTGTCTACTTGGCTAGGTTATGTGGTACCAAGATATTTGGTCAAACATTATTTTTGTTGTTTCTCTAAGGGTGTTTTTGGATACAATTTACATTTAAATTTGTATACTTTGAGTAAAGCAAATTGCTCTCCATAATGTGAGTAGGCCTCATCCAAACAGTTAAAGGCCTGAATCAAACAAATAAACCAGCCTCCTACAGCCGCTGTCTCGGGGAAGAGAATTCTCCAACAGACTGTCTTTAGACTCCATCTGCAATATAAGCTCTTTCTAGTTCAACAGCCTTTGGACTCCAACTGGAACACTGGCACTCCTGGGTCTTCTTACCCTACAAATTTGAGATGTGTTAGCCTCCAAAATTGTGAGAACTATTTCTTATAGTAAATCAGTCTCCTCCCTCTCTCTTTCTCTCTGTCTTCCTCCTTCCTTCCTTCCTTCCCCCTATCTCTTTATCTTTATCTGCCCCCTTCTCCCTCTCTCTTCTCTCTTCCATACATATGTGCATATATAATCATATGATTATTATATATAAAGTTTTAACTAAAGATTTACATATAGATCTCTTTATATACAAAGAGTGAGAGCCAGAAAGAGACATTCTACCAGTTCTGTTTCTTTAGACAATCCTATTTCTACTCCTTATGAACATTTGAAAATTCAAATTTACTTCTTCTCCCAAAGAAAAGAGACAAAAACAAAACCTAGGATATCCCCAACGGAGTCCAAAGGCAAATGGTATGTAGCAGCCCAATAAGTGCTCACTGTTTGATTGACTGACTAACCAGAGAAAGCAGCAATGATACTAATTGCTGGACTTAGGAATATAAATGCAAACAAAGACAAAAGATCAAGACATTTCACAAAGCACTTGAAACAAGAACTATTGACTAGAGAACCAACTGGGGAAATGGATCATATGTGCTATGTAATTATAAAGAACAGAAATGGAAGCGGGAGAAAGCAAGAAGATGCTTGTTTTATTATCAAAATCAATGTGCCAAAAGTGGCAGAAGCAGAAAGGGACTTGGATCCTTATTACTTGGATCAGTAATGTCAAGCATAAGATGAAGACAATAATAGCACCTACTTCACAAGGTTGTCATAAGGATTAAATGGGAGAACTGAAGAAAAGCGTTTAGACAGTGTCTGACTATACATGCTAAGTGCTCAGTGCAGTCAACTGCTCTCATTATTATTTGTCTGTCCAATATCTTGAATGTAAGACCAGATAAGTGCAAAATGTAAGGAAATGGGACAAAGGGAAAAGATAAACAAGTTAATAAAATACAGATGGTTCCTGACTTTTAGATCTACTTGCAATTTTTTTTAACTTTGCGATGCTGCAAAAGCAATATGCATTCAAATTTTGAGTTTTGATCTTTTCCCTGGATAGTAATATGCTGAACAATACTCTTGCAATGCGGGGCAGTGGCAGCCAGCCACAGCTCACAGTCAGCAGTACAATCATGAGAGTAAACAACCGACACTGTCCAGTGTACTGTGCTACTAAGCGCTGATGTTCTGTAGGTTAGGTGTTTTCAATGCATTTTCTTATTTTCTACATAGCAATAGGTTTATCAGGATGTAACCCCATTGTAAGTTGAGAAGCATCTGAATTATTCTGAGGAATATTCATTCATTAACATATCTTAAGCCCCATGAAGAGTGCAAAGAAAAGTAGATAGAATCAGATCTCTCCTCTGAATCTGACTTTCTGGTGGATCTATTAACGGACAAACAAACAAAATTCCATAGAGAAACACTTAAGTGTCATAACAATGTTTCAAGAATTGCATTATGGAAGTTCAGTGAAGAGAAAGAAATAAGTGGGCACAGATAAATCATGAAAGCAAGTTGAAAGGGGCTGTGTTTGGGAGGACAGAGATCACATGTGTTTGTGGAAATGACTGATGGGGGAAGACTGAAAACCATCAAGGTTAATGAGGACAGGGGAAGAATGAGGTGTGATATTAGCAGAAAACTAAAAATCCACATGGGAAATGTTAAATGACTTTCCCAAGCACATACAGCTGAGATGGGATTTGACTCCCATGGCTCATTTCAAAGCACTGACTTCTAGTATCCTCCACTCAATTGGAAAAAAATTAAGTTTGGGCCAGTATCATAAAAAATGATTTTTATTTGATTCCCTAGCACCAAACACAGCATCTACATACAGTAAACAAATACTTTCAAATGTATGAGCCAAAGGAAAATGAAATGGCCAGCATGGAGGCCTAGCTTGTCATAAGATAGAGATTAAGTACAGTCAATGAATTTTCACCAAGATATATTACAATACCTGCTGCTCAATATCCAGAATTATACTGTTGCAAAAATTCCTCAAAAGGAGCTCTGACCCTCTATAAGAATCTTTGTCTCAGCAAACTAGAAACTTCCCGCTGACAACTAAAAACATAAATACCTCTATAGGGTCCCATGTCCTACTTCTCTTAACTTCTAGTACAAGCCAATTTACAGACAAATTTAATTCTCCATTTGGAAAACTCTTTAAAGGGTATTTCACCAACCCTCATTTCTAGGCTTACCCTGAACTAACATTCACAAAGTGGTCTGTAGATGACTCTTGAATCTGGCTCTGAATCTTGTGTGCACTGGGCTGATTTGTGAGAAGTCAAGACACAATACATGACAGGCCTGAAGCTCATGACCTTCAACACGTATTTGAACATTCCTTATTCAGTCAACAATAAATTTTTATGAGACTACATAAATATATATGTATATGTATATGTGTATATATATTTCCATTATATGACTTCTTCCTGGTTTCCAAACATCTACTTTCAATGCTAGCAAGATCATGTATTCCCTCTGTAATTATTTTTCTAGTGTTTCTTTCACTTTTAATCAATTATCATCATAGAGAGTTAAACTTTAAAGTTTCTCTTACCTCTTAAGAGTTTGGTTTTTTGGCTTCCCTGGCTTTCTAGTGTATATAAAGTATGTCACCACTGTTTTCCAGAATACTCACGTATTTTTTTCAGCTAACGTATTTATTGAGTCCCTACTCTGTGCCAGGCACTGTGTTGGATGCCAGTAAGATTGCCAGCATCCCATGAAAACAAATAACATAAATTTCAGAAAATACTGAGTTGAGAATCTCACAAGCCTCTGCTGAAGGGGCAATCTGCTATGTTAATCCAGGAGGCTAAGGCTCTAAATTTGAATCTGCCTTAAAAAAATGTCTACAATTTTATTTTTCATGTAAAATTTAAGGAGTGGGACTAAATGAATAAAATTCCTTCTAGCTTTTAAACTATAAGTTTAGAAATCTACCCATTATTCTCTGAAACTGTTCAAGTTCCATCAAAATAAAAAATCTTATTTGTCATTTATTTCATCTCATATCTCTTCAAAAGATTCTCTACTGATTATCAATGACCTTTCTGATATTATCTTAATCTATCTTTCTAATGAAAACTCTTACAATTTACACTTACATGTATCTTAAGTTCTAGGCCAATCTGTTCCTTTGATCAGGAATGCTTTTCCCTACACCTATATCCATCAACAAGTCATTATTCTTTTTTTTTGGCTCAAGGAAAGTATATCCTAATTCACAAACTTTGTGCCACTTGTGTGTTAACTATGATTGTTTTGAACATTGATTTCCCTAGCACTTGTGTGTGTGTGTGTGTGTGTGTGTGTGTGTGTGTGTGTGTGTGTGGTACAGGGGGTTAAACTCACCTCTAAGCTCCTCTAAGCTCTAATCCCTGACCTTGTATTTATTAATTAATTCATTCATTCATGTTTTGAAACAGCATCTCGCTAAGTTGCTGAGAGTCTTGTTACATTGCTGAGGCTGGCCTCGAACCTGAAATTATTTTGTCTCATTCTCCAAAGTACTGGCATTATAGGTGTGTGCCACCATGCCCAGCCTCCCTAGCACTTTTTACTTCCCTAATGAAACTGACCTTGTCATGTGTTCAAGTGCTACACTTGTTACTGCCTCCTGCCATGTGTATACAACTGATGCATCAGTATTCCCCACTCCACCCCCAAACTTTGTGCCCTCCTACAGTGAGTTTCTTTCTTGGTGAATGATAGCCTACGAGCCATGATATTCTGGTAGATCTTTGACAACTGGATCTCAACAGAAAAATTAATTAGCGAGGTGTGGTGGCACATGGTTGTAATCCCAGCAAGTCAGGAAGTTGAGGCAGGAGAATTAAATGTTCAAGGCCAGCCTCAGCAATTCCATCAGACCCTGTCTCAAAATAAAAAATAAAAAGGTTTAGAGATTGTAGCTCAATGGTAGAGCACCCCTAGACTCAATCCCTAGTACTGCAAATAATTAATAATAATAATAATAATAATAATAATAATAATGAGTAAGTTGAAAGTAAAACAATAGGAATGTTGGAATTTCACTTGTTGATCAATAGTGTGAGAGATATTTTTGTTCAACTAAATAATAATTTTTGAATACTGGAAAACTATTTCCTCAAATTTCATTGTGTCCAGAATGTAATGGCACCAGACACAATACAGTTTTAAGTTTAATCTTAATTACCACCTTAATATTAATATTAATCTTAATAATTACCACCTTCTCTATTACTGCTGGAGTCTAGACAATCAACAAAACAATGAATAAAGCACTGCTTTTGTAGTGCTTGCTGCTTTCCATGGTGTGAATATAACCATCATAGCTAATTTTGAACTGTTACTGTGAAGTCAATGCACCTGGTGCTCATTCTGCTGGACCCTGCTTAGGCATCATCTAATCTAAGTATCCCTGCTTCCCATTCCAACTTTGCAAGCCACCTCCTCCATGTTCCCAGAGCATGGGACTTATAGCTCCTACAGTGGATTTAAATTTCAAATCTCTAAATAAGGTTACTTAACTTTATAAAGGCTTGCTTTCTGCACCCTCTCCAAAGTGAAATTAAACACTAAAAAGAAATACAGAAAATTGGACTTCATGGAGGAGAAGCATAATGTAGTGGTAAAAAGCCTTTGCTCTAGCTCATGGATCCCTTCTGTTGATGACTGAAAGAAAGGTGCTCTCTCCCTGCTCTGGGTTATAGAAAGTCACTGGGCTCTTGGGCAGTGAATCAAACAGCAGAGGTGTTATACCCATCTTGAATTTTAAAGTGGAAATTACTGCATCTTTAAAATATTTGTTTTACATACCCATCCTTTAAACCATCTCAACTACAAGAATTAATTACCAAAAAAATGGAATAGTGGGTCCATCTATATCCCCCCATCTGAAAGTAGCATAAAGTAGGGGTTGTCCTCCTTTATCAATCTATGCAGCTTCTCCATTCATATTCATAAAGTGCCCCTCTGCTCCTTGAGAGATGTTTCTTAAGTAATATTGTGCATGAGTTTTCTCTGGGCACTACCTTGGGTCTTAACTTACTCTCAACATCTTTGCTAATGTTCTCTGTCACAATCTTCACCAGTTTACTGGAAAACTTATGCATTATAATATAGTGATATTATACTCTGACAAATACAAATAACTTCATACTTTACAATTTTCACTCACAGCAATTTATTCTCAAAAACATCATTCCTAATACTCTCCCAAGAAGATTTGGTAGATAGTACAAATTAACTATGTATGCTTGCAGGATACATCAAGTAACTCTATAACAACACTTTATGTACCACCTTGTGATCCAAGTCTGCCTGTCCTAGAAAACAGGGAAGTCAAGTATGTTAATTCCAAGTTTCCCAAACCTCACAAACCTGAAGAAAATGCAATTATAAAATTTCTGATTTAGAAACTTTCTAACAAAAAGATTATCAAACCCCATTGACCTCTCACCTCCCTTCCATCTTATATACCTTCCCTCTCATATCCTTCCCTTTTCACTGATTATTTCATAGGTCCTACTCATAGCTAGTAAGTTATGACTTCAGAACCAAGATTCTTGCAAAGAAAGAAATAAATATAAGTGCCAGATGGTACAGTGTTAACAACCAGCATGGGCACCAAACTGAATCATCATTTTGGCCCCAAATCATTGTACTCATCATCCCCCCTCAGGTTAATCCCCACCTCCTCAGTTTGT
Source organism: Graphiurus murinus (assembly GCA_004027655.1). Taxonomy (NCBI): domain Eukaryota; kingdom Metazoa; phylum Chordata; class Mammalia; order Rodentia; family Gliridae; genus Graphiurus; species Graphiurus murinus. Next base: position 49,125 of record PVLC010004220.1, read on the forward strand.
AAATAGTTCTTTCACATTACTTGCTTGGGAATCCCGGCCATAGGCAAGAGCTGTGAGTCCTCCATTTCTGGAGGATTCAGTTGTTCTTCATAAAGAGATCGTCATGAATTACTGGGCAGCAACAGAAGTCCATTCCTTTGTAATTGCCCCTAGATTTGTAGCCCTATTGTTGCTGAACACAATGAGTACAAGTAAAGGAGAAAAGTTTTTGTTGGGTCATCACTGACCTGCATCTCTCAAGAGCCAATTGATTCTTGTTTCTAATACTGCTCGTATAACATTCAACTACCACTCAGATGACCTCATCTTTCCCTGCTATACAATCTGACCCCCAGTCTCTTAGAACTTATTCATCCCTTTATAAATCTTCTGAAACAAAAAGAAAACAATTTTAGACAGAAAATAAACAAATAAGAAAGTGTTACATCTAATTTCATATTTGTATTGTTTCAGAAGATCCAGAAAAGATATCTAAGATTTTTTTTAAAAAGGGAATTCCTCCATCTCAGATTCTAAAGATCCACAGGAATTGTAAAGACTGACAGGACATGGCTGAAATCAGTTATGTTTTAAAATTGTATCTTGTCTGAAGTGCACTCATATTTTATCATATAGTTTCATATATAAAATACTATGTTTCATAACCCACATGGATGACATCATTTCTCTCTAGTTTTCAGACAAGGAAGCAGAATAAGAGAAGTTAAGTGAGATTCACACACTTATCTGGACAAATGGTAGAGCCAAATTCAGAGGGCATTTTAATTCTTAAACCAATACTTCCATTTCACTATAAATCTCTTTTCACAAATGGTTTACAATAGTGAAGAAAAGAATTGCAGAATATCTGAACTGAGGAAGGAAATGGAAAAACATTTAAAAATTGAAAGGAGCAAACTTGATATGAATTTATTTATAGCAGATTTGAAGGTGTTCTTGAGAAGAATCAGGGGAAGTTCCTAACTCATTGACTTTAAGAAGAAGGGCCATAGGCTCCTTTTGTGACTTGCTAGGATAAATTCTAGTTGGATAGAATACCTGTGTATTTTTAGGAAATTAGTGTCTTGGTTAATACACCCATAAGACTATTGACTTCTGGAGGGCAAGGACCCTATCTTCCCATCTTCTTTACATCCTCTACAACCTTCCCAAAGTCCAATACACTTTTCTGTACTCAATAAAATAATTTTAATCTCTTATTTATTGATGGAAAAACATGAAGTATTTGGAGAGATTTGCAAATAGCAATTGATTTTGGAAAGCAGTAATTAAACTTCATCAAGCAAAGTCAATGACAGGAAGAAATCAAGAAAATCAGCACTGAGGAAATAGGGAAACTGAGGAAACAATTGCATGGTATATAAAATGCCTGCAGAATAAATTATTCTATAATTTTACATTAAGTATTAATTCTATATTAAGCATTGCATTTCATCATCTCTATTCTCCTGAAAGTTAGGAAGATATTTTTACATATGATAACTCCAAGATTCAGAGAGATAAAAAGGCTGACTTAAAGGCACACAGTTAATAAGTTTATATGAAAAGATAAAGCCACAGCCTTTAATTTAAAAGAAAAAAGACAAACAATATTTGGGGAAATTATCCTGTTTCAAATTTCTGTGTTTACAACCAATTATATTGACAATGATTTTATGACACTTTTCTCTCTCAATAAAATAATTTTGCATTGTCAGTTTTTTGTTTTTTGTTTTTTTTTTTTTCGGTACTGGGGATTGAACTCAGAGGCATTCTACCTCCGAGCTATACTCCCAGCCCTATTTTTTATTCTTTATTTTGAAACCGAGTCTCACTAAGTGGCGGAGTGCCTCACTAGGTAGCTGAGGCTGGCCGCGATCACGGATCCTCCAGTCTCAGCCTCCCGAATGCTGGGATTACAAGCATGCGCCACCACGCCCGGCGTCAGTTTTTGTTTTTAATAGAGCTATTGTTCCTAATATATGATATTTGGATATTTGGTGACTTTCAGCATAAGTCCTGAAAACCTGAGTCCAATTTACCTCTGGGGTAAATTAAGTCATGTGATAAAGTAATGATATGAAGAAGAGTAAGAATCCCCCAGCAGACTAACCTAAGCAGTGAGGGTTCCTGGCTCCCCTGGGAGCCTCCTTTCTCCTCAGTCCTCACAAATCCCTTCCATTTCTGAGGAATGCACCTCTCTGTGTGCACCATTCAGCACCCTACAGGATCCCCCAGCAGTGTTGTGTGAGGGTCCTTGTTGATCTTCTCTGTCTGCCCAATTGTCCTGAAAGTCCCTTAAGATCAAGTTCAATTACTTCTCCTTGTGCAAGAGCAGGTGCTTGACAAATATTTACTGATGAATGTATTTGGGCTGGGGAATTGTAATGTAATTTAATAACTGTTTGAGAATAAATATGAAAAAATCCATAGAAATACAGAGAAAGAAAAATTATTTCTGACTGGAGCAGTCAGACTAGACATCACAACTTAACATTTAAAGTGGGTCATGATGGATGAGTGGATAGCTGCAGAATTAGGATAATTATAGTTAGGTAAACATAGGAACGGATAGAAGTTTAGTGGTAATATAGTCCAGCAATCCTTTTGGTCCGATGAAATCCCTTCATAATTTGAAAAGTGATTTCAAAATTTTCAATCACATAATATGCCTAGGTGCATTATTATAGAAATAATGAAATAACAAGTATGTCATGTCACTTGGTAGCACATTCTGGATCTATCCAGACCCAGTATGGTTTAGTGCCATGATTGTGGCTATTTTTCCAGATTAATGTTGATGGGAACCATTCAGGCCTTTGAAGCTATATGGGACTTCTAAAATTATTATAGCAATTCCAGGAGTTATTTAATTAGATAACATCATTTTCATAGGCCTGAGGACACAAGCCTGCTTTCCCAGATGGGATTGTCTGCTACTTCCTAATTTAACCACACTCCCCTGTTCATATCTCAGTGAGCTCCTTCATTCCCCTCATCCACCCCTCAGAAGATAAAACATAGTCAGCTTCTTTTGAGGAAGAAAATGGACAGAGGAGCCAATTGTCAAGTACAATATGTGAGAATCCTCCCTGGGCTCATTATCACAGATTTTGGCTATATTTGACTCCTTCCTATGGCTTATAAGAGATCAATCAATGTACGCTTGTGTGCCCCAGTTGCAAAGCAGCCATTCCATACTTGGATATTTTTAATCAGCGTAAGCTCAAGGCCCAGACACTACTCTATTTTAATATACATATATTAGCACTGGCTCTGTGAGAATCTAGAGAAAAAAAAACTATACCCTTCAAATATTGGAAAATAGATATTGCCTATTTACCAAGTGCACTAAATTCCCTGAGCTCCTTCAGAAATTGTCTTTCTTGTTCACTAATTATATCTCTAGTGCCAAGGGAGCATGAAGGGGGCTCAGAAAAGATGTACTGTGTGAATACATAAAGACATAGCGAATAAGTATATGGATGAATGATTCCAAGTGCTTTTGTCCTATGATGTGGATTTCCTTATAGTTTCTGTCCTTCTTAAGGTGTGGTGCCCAAAATAGAATATAAAACTCCGGGTGCTGTCCAGAAAGCACAGGTTACCCAATTGATCACTGTTCTCATCCTGGATGCTAAACATCATGGATACAACCCAAGATGGACTTCTCTTTTGAACAGTCCTGTTTCTATGGGTTCACATCAAGTTTAGAGTCAGCTAAGACCCCCCTGAGATTTTTTTCACAGCTCTACTGTTGAGCTACATCTCCACCAATTGAGTTTTCTGACTGAAGTGCAAGACCTCACATTATTCCCTGTAAGTTTTGTCTTATTGGATTTAAGCCATTACTTCAGCATCTAAAGACCTCTTTGAGCCTTGATTCTGACCCCTAATATATTAGATATTCAGTCTAGACTTGCACCACTTACAAATTTGATCAGCATTCTCCCACTCTCCTCTTATAGGTCTTCAATAAGTAGCTGGACAAGGTCCTGCATAGAGCCCTGAGACTTGCTTCAAAAGACTTTACTCCAGATTAATGGTCATTTATCTTGCTGTTGCATTATTGCTCTAGGCCACATGGGAAGACAGAAGAAAGAGAAATAATATATCATCAGAACTTAGACAGACCTACTTTGTACCCCCAGCTTATCATTTACTAATTGTGTTCATTCTAGCAAGAAATGTGTGTTGACCCAGACTGAGGGATAGAAAGGTTATTCCAACATATGCAAACAGCAAAAGCAGTGGCATAGAATTGGGAAACTAAGGCACGCCCAAAAGACAGTGAAAAACATGATAAACAATAAATGCATTTGTTTTTATGTTTGTATAGAAGTTGCTTAATCCCTTCTTTATCTATTAAGGCTCATTAATTCAATAAAATGGCCTCTTTAAATAACATAAAATAATTTATCTCATAAGAAGTGCTTACATCCAATTTAGTATACTAAAAAAAAAAAAAAATCTCGGATCTTCACAAGCTTTCTTTGTGACATTTGTTAGGTCATTTAATTAGCCTCATGGGTCTCCTCTCCTACAAAATAAGGGAGTTGGACTAAGATCACTGCCATTTCTACTATGGTGGTGGGAGGGGTGTAGGTAAGGGGAATAGTATACAGAATCTAAAAGCAGTCAGTTACACTCAAGTTCATGCTGATGCCTATTTTTCCTTCTTTCAATCTCATTGCTGTTAGGCTTAAACTCCAAGAAATCTTTCTTCCATTCTACTTTTGGTCCTTGTTAGGAGGAAACATGAAAGAAGGAGAATGTTGGCAGGTCCAGGACCCTACCAGTAATCACAGTATTTAAGAAAAAAGCCCAGAGGTTGGTAAAAAAAACCACTCAGTATTAGTTTCCTTACAAAAATGTAATAAATTGCTACAAATATTATTTAATTCTGTCCTAAATGAAGCCTCTTGCAGGGAAAGCTAATACTTGTGCTTCAGGTCATAAAATGAGTCCAAGATGATCAAAATTAGAATTATGGTTGTATTTTCTTGCAAAAATACTGTTATCTCTTTTAGAATCAGAAAACCAACTGCACATCAGATGGAATTCATAATAGTATTATATGTGCCATATTAAGAGATTCCATTGGACTGGTTAGGAAATACACTAATCAAGATCCTATGATTGATAATAACAACAACAACAAAAAAACACTCAAAATAAGTTTAAAGGGAATGTATTTGGATCAATTAACTGGGAGCATCAGAGATGGAACTATTTTATTATCTCTCCTTATGCTCAACTCATGTCTCTACTTCTCTCTATATATTGGTCTTTTTCTCTACAAATTCATAGTCTTTTCCCATGGAGCAAGGAAAGGAAGGAGCAAGGCTACCAAAAGTTCAAGGTTTCCATCATTCCAACACTATTTCAGAGAAAATGGTGACATTTGCACATATCTCACATCCCAGGGAAGAACTCCAGTTGGTATTGGACCATAAGCTAGGTAAATACCAGATACTATGATTGATAAGGTCTGAGAACAATGCTTAACTTGCAATCAGAATATTGAGATATTATTTTTCACGGATGCAAAAGAGCCACATGGGGTAGAATAACGTCATTTCCTCAAAAGAAGGAACATATTCATAGTGCATGGAAGAGGAAAAATAGCTGGGAAGAAGAGGAGTAAGAGGCTAGTACAGAAGCCAGTGACCCTATAAAGGATACTTCTCATAGATGACAAAAATCTACTTCATTCTACTTAAGAGTCTTCTGGTTGTCTCTTTGTCACTTACAATGACAAAGCGAGGATAGCCCAATGCTATAGTCTGATTGTTTGTGTCCCCTAAAATTATATGTTGAAATCAGGTCCCCAATGAGAGGCTATTCAGAGGTAGAGGCTTTTGGATACGCTTGGACCATGAAGGATAAGTCTTTATGAATGAGATTAGTTCCCTTGTAAAAGAAGTCCAGGAACAATCTCTTGCCCCATCTTCCCGATAAGGACACAAGAGGAAGAAGCTGACTATGAACCCAGAGACAGTGTGTCATCAGACACCAAATCTGCCAGCTCTTTGATCTTAAATGTCCCAGCTACCAAACAGGTGAAAAGTAAATTTCTGTTGTTTACAAACTACCTAATATATGATATTCTGTTAGAGCCTGGACGGGCTAAGATAAAAATTTGGCCTGAGAAATGTGGCTACTGCTAAAACAAATACCTAAGAATCTGGAAGCAGTTTTGGAATTAGGTAATAGCTAGAAAGAGCTTTGAGGTACACACTAGAAAAAGCTTGTATTTCTGTGAAAGGACTTCTAAGAACAATTCTGGGCTCAGGCAGGAAAGAGGAGAGCTGTTGAAAAGACTCAATCTTTTTAGGGAATGTCTAAGTAAATAATACTGAACAAAAATTGTAGAAATATGAGTAGGAAAGGCTATTTTGATGTTATTGGACAATAAAAGAAAGGATGTTCTTGTTATAAAAAGTGACAAAGAATTTGACTGAATTGTGTTTGTCTCCTAGAATTTTGTGGAAGGTAGAACTTGCAAGCAATGAAATTGGGTATGTAGCTGAGGAAATATCTTAGCAAAGAGCTGAAGGAGTGCCCTGGTTCCTCTTGACTACTTATAGTAAAACACCACAGGAAGCTACTGCAGGGGCAGAATCCAGACACAAAGCTATTGTGGGAACTGGGACTTCCCAAAGATACAGGGATGAGACCTCCATACTAGTGAGCCAGAAGGACAGGGAGCCAAAGAGAATTATTCTTGAGCCTTAAAGTCCAATGTTGTTTGTCCCATTGAGTTACAGAATTGCCCCAAATCTGCCACTCTGTCTTCTTTCCTATTTATTCCTTTGGAAATGACAATATCTGTTCTACCATTGTATTTTGGAAGAACACCTCTGATTCACAAGTATACTTCATAATGAATCATACCTTGAGTCTCATATATATCTGATTTAGATGATATTTAGATGTCATTTGTATTTGTACTTTATACTCTTTGGTACCATAACAAGTTAAGATTTGGGGCTATTAGGATGGAGTAAATGTGTTTTGCATGCAAGAAAGACATTAATTTGGGAGAGCTACAGGTGAGATGCTATAATTAGACTGTTTATGTTTTCTGAGATTCATATGTTGAAACTTAATTCCCAGAATGAGGGCAAGCAGACGTGGGGCATTTGAGAGATGATTAGGTCATGAAGGCTGAACCCTCATGAATGGGATCAGTATCCTTAGAAAGGAGGCTCCAGAGAGGTCTCTTGCCTCTTCCATCATGGAAACACAATGAGAAGAATCCATCAGTGAACCAGGAGGTAAGCTCTCACCAGACACCAAATCTGTCAGTGCCTTGTTCTTGAACTTCCCAGCCTACAGAACTATAAGAAATAAATTTCTATTCTTTAGCCATGACTCAACCTATGGTGTTCTTTTGTAGCAACTCAAACAAACCAAGATAACCAAATCTTCAGACTTTCTTCTAGAAATTATTAATGCCTACATGTTCAGGACTATTTTGTTAGGGAGGGAGACTGACAGCGGCCTTGGCAAATGAGGTTTCTTAGTCAGTTCATTGTGACTGATAGAGCTGGCAGTCAGTAGGACTCTGTTTTACTCTGATCTTGCCAGCACTAGCCTTTTGGACCTGTGGCTCCTTGCCATAATCCTCCATGAATGCTACATGGAGCATGCTCCTTTCCTTACATCTTTCCTTTGTGGTATTATCTTCCGTAGTCTCTCACTTCTGCTCAACTTCAAGCCCCTGTGTAGTCTCTACTTTCAAATTATCCTCCAGCTTCCCATGACTAATTATCAGTGTATATTCTTGTTTTCCGTGCTCTTATGTGTAGCCCTCTCCAAATTCCAACTCCGGTGCTTTACTAATAACTCAGCTCCTATCTATTTCTTCTACAAATTTAGCATGTTTGATTCTGTTGAAACCAGGAAGTTAATGAGGCATGGTGGTGCAGGCCTATAATCCCAGATATTCAGGAGTTTGAGGCAAGACGATGACAAGTTCAAGATCAGCCAAGGCAACAACATAGTGAACCGTGTCTCAAAATAAAAAGTAAAATGGGCTGTGGATGTATCTCAGTAGTAGATAGCCCCTGGGTTCAAGCCTCAATATACCAAAGGGGGAAGAGAAGAAGCAGGAAATTATCTTGGCTCACCATCATACATTAATTTATGTGTTCAGGACTAGTTTTTAACAAAATATAAAAGTAGATAGCATAATGGTGGCTTCACAAATGAGAGAGTTATATTTGGCATTGCTTGCTAAAACTTGCATTCCTATCATCAGAATTTGATTCCATTGCTTTCAACTCATGCTTTGTCTCTTGTTAAGATGACTATCTTCAGTTGGAATTAGTTCAACCATTCTCTTCCTGAGGTAGAATTTTATAATCCTATTTGGAAAAAAGCAGGCAAGATCCATGTAAACAAGAAGAGCACCAAGAGATGCCATCCCGGAGGCCAAAGGCCCAGGACCAGAGACATCAAAGAGGGCTCCTGGTTCTGACTTTGCACTTCCCCAGCACATACGTTTCTGTTTCTGATTACACCTAAGACCAAATCTGCTATTTTCTTTTTGCCCTTTTTGGATTTCCTGACCCTACCCTAATCTTCCTTAGAACACATGTCCCTTTCATATCAGATCTTGTGATGCTTCAAAACATGTGCTTATAGCAGCTTAGGCATAACAGGAGAAAGCAGAGGCCACAGAAAGGCCAGATTAGAGGGGCCCTGAGACAGATCAGCATCAGCTCAGTGGTGACAAGCTAATGGGGTTGGCAAAGCCGTGGCTGGAAGATTGCCAGCATCTTGCCTCCTAGAACAGGAGTTGTGGTTTCCTGTGATTCTAAATATTGATAATAGCTCCAGGGCCAAAAAATGAGGGACATAGCTTAGGCAACATGTCAATAACCCTGGACCTGCCTTGGAATGCTTTCAATTTGGGGGGTTCCATCTGTTTATTTAATTGCCTACTTTGTTGTTGTTGTTGTTGCTCTTTTTTGAGTATGTGTCCTAGACTAGTCTCAATGCTACAACTGTGAATAACGTTCAGAGTTGCTATCACTGTTTGCATCGTCTGAAAATGTCCAGATGAGTAGAAGGCAGCAATGAACAACCAGGCAGCCAACTCTCATGAAGATGAATCAAACAATGGTCATCTGATAAGAAGACTTGTGAGATTCATTTTTTTCCATCCAAAAGGGTAAGAGATATTATATCATCTAAAATCGTCAGTGTGATAAAGTAACCAATTGGAAGACACGCTTTTCATGTTTCACCCAAATGCCCTAACTGGGTAAATAGAGAAGCATGGTTTAGACCAGCAACCATAAATTTAAAGTTAGTATTTCAGGTCTATATCTAAAGAATGACAGAACATCATCTCTCCTGATTCATCCGGGAAGAATGCATCATCCTTTTTCCTACGGATCTAATCAGGAACACTTCTGCCATGTTCATTTTTCTTTATAAGTGAAAAGGCATGGAAGAGATTTAAGCCTTTTCTCCTACACCCTTCTTGACTCGGGGTGGGAGAGGAAGTGGGCTGCATAAGAGCAAAACTTCAAATTCCAGTCTCACCACAGGCACTCTTGTTTTCACAGAAAGTGATTCCAAATGCTGTACACAAGTGCCATCTAGTGGTCATCCATAAATTATCATGGCTCTTTAAGAAACAAGGCTTAAAACCCTTTCATGAATAGCCAAATATGTTTTCATCCTTTTTATTTAAACAGGGTAATATTTTTCTGTAGTTGCATTCCTTTTTAGAGGAAATTATTTCTTCCATTTCTTTTTGGTCAGAATAGAAGTATTTTGGCTTGTTTTTTGTTAATGTATGCTTCGAACCATGAAATGTAGGCTGTGGTTTATTCATAAAGAAACCTCAGTGAGACTGTGTCCTTTGTTGCCAGTCACTATGCTGTGCGATAAAATTGAGTTGGTTCTGTTGCCTCTGCATTCTACTTTAACAAGCACTTCAGGGGTGGGTGGTGGCTGGGATGAAAGGGAAACATGAGAACTGAGGTAGGAGCAAGTGAGCACTTTCAGGGGTTCCCTGGTGCAGCTAAGACAGCAGCAGAGGCCCTCACCCCAAAATCAAAGTCTCTTTCATCTGATCCAAACCTTGTTCTAGCCTGTTTCTCCCTCTGCACCTAGCCATAAAGTTTTATCTCCACAGTAGCCTTTCCATTGACTCCTGAGTAAGTACTAATTTTAACCTCTCCTTTTCTTATTATTGCCCTGTCTCTCCAATCTGATATTCTTCCTCTCCCCTTCCTGCTTCTTCAACTCTATTCTTATTTCAAGTTGCATGTTACTGTAATGAGATGTCAAAATGGAACCACTTTAGTCCTGGTTTTCATTGAAATCTGTATTGACAAGTTATTTCTGCATAACAAATATAACCCCCAACTTAGTGGTTTCAAACTATAAGCCATTATTATAGTTCACAAGTCTGTGGGGGTGGCTGGGTGGCTACGGTCTCAGTTGGGCTTACTCATACATCTCTGGCCATCTGTGGATGAGGTTGGAAGCTCTGCTCTTTTTTTTTGGCCAAGCTCTCTCATGGATATTGGAGAGCTGACTGTAGACTGGTCCAAGACAGTAACAGCTGGAACTCCTGGGCTCTTCTGTGTTCTCTCATCCTTCAACAGACTAGTCTGGGGTTTTTTCACATGGTTACATAAGGTACCCAGAGTTAGCAGAACCATGCAGGAATACTTCAGGTCTAGACTTGAAAGAAGCACCTTGTCACTTCCATCTGAGGCATTTGGCCAAAGAACATCATAGGACCAGTTTAAATTATGAAGAAATGAACTCCACCTTCTCAAAGGATGAAATATAAAGTCACATTGACCAGTGTTTGGTAAGTAAAGGAATGTAGCCATTTCTTTAATCAATTTACCTCAAGGACTCAATAGCTGCTTCATTTCACAGGGAAGTAAAATCTCCTTCACAGAATTTAAAAGGACGTCTTCAAATGGATTTGCAGTTATTAATTAGTAGTTGGAGGCTAGGCAAGGTGCATATTTTTAATATAACTAATACTCTCCCTAAAGCATACACCAAGATGAAGGGTAAAGAGTCCACACCATCAATCTGAAGACTTTAAAGAGATAATTTGGTGAGACCTCTTAAAGAGCTTCAGATATGTCTCTCGAAACCTAAAGGATGTCATAAACAGTTTTCTGAGTCACCCAGATAAAGACAAAGGAAGATCATCTGGTAAAGCACTACAATTTGTGAAGTTAGTGCATTCCCATCAACAATGAGTCACAAATGCAAGGCTTCCTGTGCAATAGTTGTGAACCAAGAATTTTAGAGAGATGTATGAATTTTTCTTGGATCCTTATCAAAATGGGCAATGAAAATCTAAGCACCGAGAAGAACTCGAGCAAAAGGAAGCAAAATGTGTACCGTGGGATGCCTAAAAGTCAAGTGACCAGTTGGAAAAGAAAAACAATTACCCATTTTGAAAGATCTGATGTTCAGAGATGCTTAGTTTGGCAGAGAGAAGAACCCATAGAGTTCTAAAGAACCACAGAAACACCCCCAGGTGAGAAAGAATCAGCCTTTGGTACAGAAAACTCAACTCATATTGATACCATCAGCCAAGTAAAAAGTTTCCTGCTGCCACTGACTCTCCTTCACTCCCTCCCCAACTCCCAACCCTACTGTTCAAGGAAAGAGAGCACTGAGCAGGGCACTTGGGCCGGTGCGGGGGAGAGATCCACAGCTCTCTCATCCTGAGCAAGACCTAATTAATCTCAGGGTAGGATAGTGGGGATTCTTTCATTTCAAGAAAATTTTTCTTTCTTATTATTCAACTAGGCACATTAATGACTGAGCTGGAACTACTTTTGTAACTGCAGATTTACCACAAGTCATAGACCACACCTTAGTTTTCAATCAAAGTAAAAGCAGCCGTTATCCCTGCAGCACATGTCTGAATGGGCAATGGAAAAATAAAACAAGTTTTTTTCTACTTACAATATGTGATTCTTGCAAGTTCGGTATGATTTCCTTCACTTTCCTCCCTGGTAGCTGTCCTATGTGCCTTTTCAGCCACTGTCCTCTCTTCCTTCTCTGGAATGACTTGACTTTTGTCTATCAGAAGGCATGAAGTCCATCTGGATACCATATTGGAGCCATGATTTTACAATTCACCATATAACCTCAAGCATGTCCCATAACCTAAGTCTCTATTTTCTTCCCTTTATAAAAAGTAAAAGATGATAATAAATAACCCTTGGTTATTGAAGGTATTGAATAAGTCAGCAGAAACCAAAGAGATTTTTTAAATATTTACTGTATTAGAAATTAAAATGGTTTAAAATGTTTAATTTATTTATATTAATAATAAATCCATTATATATTTATATATATATATTTGTATAAAAAGCACTATATCTTCCAAAATAAAATAATTTAAAGAGATAATTAGTATTATTTGTTTTTTTTACTTTTGCAATGTCTTTTTTTCTTTTTAATGTCTGCCTTAATAGAAGATAGCTAGATTCTTACACCTGCTTTTGCATTCAGTATATTGCAATTTGTGGTTTTGATTACAATGCATAAAAGTTTGTCCTCAAAGAGATATGAAGTCGAAAGAGAAAGAAGTATTTTAGTAACTATTTTATGTAATTGTGGTACCTATTATGCCTGTAATCCCTGACTTTGAGAGGCTCAAACAGGAGGATCTCAAGCTTGAGGCCAGCACACAGTAAGTTAGAGAGACAGTGTTTCAAAATAAATAAAATAGGGCTGGGGGGTGCTGGTAAAGCTCAGAAGTAGATCACCCCCAAATTCAATCTCTGGTACCATTAAAAAACTCAGTAGGTGGTCATTTCTTTAAAGTTAGTTACAGTGTGAAATCTGAGACCATATCAACATTTTTGTACTCTGTTACATAAAAATCCATTCGTTTATTTCATAGTTTCAGTGAATCTCTTATCCACTCATGATATTATAATATTATATATTGGTCATTTGGAAAATATTGACTCATTAAGTTATACAGATTATCCAAATGCTGACATATTTAGTTATACAATATCAAAAAATTACATTTGTTAATATTACCACTGACCTCATCAGAAAATTCTTTAGTTATTGGTAAGCTGCCATGGTCATGTGGTAGATATAAATGATCCATACAGCTAATTTTTGCTTAAAATCTCAATTTTTTTCATTAATAATAAATGTGTTCATTGTTTTTTGAGGTAAAAGACTCATTGCTCATGTATGTCAAATTTTCAAGTCTGAATGATCATAATTTTTCTGTAACTGTTTTAGTTCATACAAAATGATGTCTTGCTAAAATAAAACTACTAAATGATTATGAAAGTGTGTTTTAAATGGAAAGGGAGTGTCTATGATGCTGACCATATTGTCTATGCCTTTGGGACAAGTTGATAACAGCCACCTTGAGTCATGTGTATGAACAGAAATTTTATTTTGACCTGAATTATCCAGAAGAGCCACAGCAGTCATGCCAAACATAATGAATCCTAGCATGATATTCATATATATATATATATATATATATATATATATATATAATTTTATTTTTTTACTTTGTCTTTGGTTCCTGGCACAAAGATCTTAAAATGCTTTTAATTTCCTAAATGATGGAAGTCAGATGAACACCTTTTGTTTTAATATCTGGTCTTAGTTCTTGATTCCTGGCTCAAACGTTTCTAAGACTCTTGGAATCTCTAGAGTGATGAGTGTTTTCTTTATGCTAAGGAGACAGTGGGTCACTGGGAGTCTCTAGAGAGCTTTAAGAGGGGGAAGCTGGTCACCAGAAAGTCCAAGGTATGCAAAAAGGTTTGGAACTCTCAGTCTTCACTCCACAATATACATAAAGTCTGTCAAGAATGGCTAATGACTTAAACAATTATGCCTTTGTAATACAACCTCCATTAAAACTCTTAAACTCCTAGACTCAGAATTTCCAAGTTGGTGGACATATTGGAATGACAGGCAGGTGGCAGCCTGAGGCGGGGATGGAGCTCCCTAACCCTTCTTATTTACTTTGCTCTATGCATCTCTTCCATTTGGCCCTTCCCGAGTTATATCCTTTATAATGAACAAGCAATAGTAAGTAACCTATAATCATGAGCCATTCTAGCAAATTATCTAACCCAAGGATAGGGTCACAGGAACCCCAGATATATAGCTAGTTGGTTAGAAGTACAGGAAGCCTGAAATTGCGATTGACTTGTGAAGAGGTGGCAGTCTTGTGGGACAAAGGACTTAGACTGCAGGGTTTGATGTTAACTCTGCCAATATCCATAATTTAGTATTTATGATTTTTATAATTATAATAATCACTGGACATCTACTTAGTGTCCAAGGAGCAAAACTGGTTGTTGGTGTGGAAAAATCTTATATTTTGTCAGACGTGTTGGGAGTAGAAAACACTTCACCCAGAATTAGAAAACATTTTAGGCATCATCTAGTCCACTCCAAGAAGAAATTCTACAGCAGACTTGACATGAGGTCATTCGGCCTCTGATCAAGCACTTCAGTGATGTGAATCTCAATAATTCTCTAAGCAGCCCATTCTACCATTCTTGGATAGCTTCGATTATTATGCAGATCTTCATATTAAGTCAAAATGTTCCTTGGTTCCATGATGCAGAAGAGAATGAATTTACTCTTTCTTCCATGTGGCTTAACTTCAAGCACTTAAATTTTAAATTTCTGTGAATTTTAAAGACCACTTTAATGCATACCCTTCCCCACTTCTCTCTTAAACGCAAACACACACATACCCTTCCACCATCCTGATGACTCTTCCCTAAGACAAAATCTGGTTACTTCACTACTCTTCCTCATGTAACATGGTTTTTAGATCCCTGCCACCCTATTATCTGGACCTTTTCTACTCACTCATGTATCTCTTAACATTAGTACCAGAATGCTATTTAAAACGTTGAATCAAATATTTCTGGAAGGAAATTCATTTCCTCCCTGTACACTTTCACTATGCGGCCTATAACTGTATTAACTTTTATGCTTGTTTCTGTGTTTGTTTTTCACGAACCATATTAAGTGGTGAGCTTATGTCGAATTAGTCTCCAAACAAAATCTCCAGGTCTTTTTCTCCATGAACATGAATTTGGCTTTACTATTCAGTACATGTGCAATTGATACTTTAGCCCACATGAAAAGAATTTATGTCTAATACTGATAAATCTTGTAACCTTAGATCCATTTAAAGTTATCTAGAACACTTACTGCATTCCTATTCATTTTGATGTTACATGTGTAGCAGAGAATGTCTGCTGGCAAACAAAATTTACTTTCTCTTTCTGGCCACATGACCAGATTACCTTTTTCAGTCTTCCTTATAGTTAAATACAACTGCAAAAATTATTTCTAGCCAACTAAATGTGAACAAAAGGAGAGCATACTACTTTAGAGAATTTCTTGGACCATTTATGTCACCAAAACAAAATATGAAGGACTGAGTAATTTATAAGCAAAAGAAAATTATTTTTCTTACAGTTCTGAAGGCTAAGTACAAGTTCAGGTACAGGGAGGGTTAATACTGGGTGAGAACGGCTTCACAGATGGCACCTAGCTGCAGCATCCTCCAGAGGGGATGCATACTGTGTCCTCCCATGGCAGAAGGCAGAGAGCAAAAGGGGACAAATTCAATGTACATGGTAAATGAAATGGAAGGGGAAAACCCACCCCTCCAAGCCATTTTTTTTTTTTTTTTTTTCGGTACTGGGGATTGAACTCAAGGGCATTCTACCTCTGAGCTATACCCCCAGCCCTATTTTTTATTCTTTATTTTGAAACTGGGTCTCACTAAGTTGCGGAGTGCCTCACTAGGTAGCTGAGGCTGGCCACGAACATGGATCCTCCAGTCTCAGCCTCCCGAATGCCGGGATTACAAGCGTGCGCCACCACGCCCGGCTTCCAAGACATTTTTTAAGGACTTTAATCCCACCCATGGGAGTTCTGCCTTCATGACTTAATCACCTGCTTCAATATTGGCAATTTCAATTCAATATATTAATTCTAGGGGACACTTTCAGACCAAAGCAGGTAGGCTTAAGGCATAAGCATGCCTACTTAGCCCTTTCTTTTTCCCTCTAGTGTTGAACCTGGACATGATGGTAGCCTTAACTATACTGATGAAAAGGTATTATTGAATATGGCAGAGCCATAGATGAAAGAAGTCTGCTTCCTTGAATCTCAACCACAAGAAAGAAAGGCAGTCCTTTTTCCTGTGGTACCTTCCCTACACTTACACGGTAAAGAAATAAACTGTTTTTGAGCCAGGCATGGTGGCGCACACTTATAATCCCAGCATTTGGGAAGCTGAGACTGGAGCATCCGGGTTCACGGCCAGCCTCAGCTACATAGTGAGGCACTCCGCAACTTAGTGATACCCTGTTTCAAAATAAAGAATAAGAAAATAGGGCTGGAGATATAGCTCGGAGGTAGAATGCCCCTGAGTTCAATCCCCAGTACAGCAAAAAAAAAAAAAAAAAAAAAAAGAAAGAAAGAAAGAAACTGTTTTTTAGGCCAATGAATTTAAGTATATTTATTACAACAGCTCAGCTTACAGTAAATAATGTAATATTAAACATATTTATGGAGGATGTGAATTAATATATGCCTTCATCCTATGTGGATGTGTCTTTATCCTTATTATATCCAGTTAATTCTTTCTATTCTTTGAGTAATGGTGGGAAATATAATAGCCAGTAATAAAATTAGCCCTTCCATATGTCTAGGTTTCATTTCAGTTTTAAAATTTTAATTTTATTTCCTAGAAGGTACCTTAATTCCCTGATTCTGGCCATTTTGTGCTTTTATCACATGTAATCCCCTCCTTAAAGTCCTCTCTCCATCTTCCCTGGGCAGAGTTGTCATCTTTCATCATCATCCTCACACGAAAACCTTGCCCAGGCTTCATGACCTATAATTCCATTAAGATCATTTATCAGCCAGGCGTGGTGGCGCACGCTTGTAATCCCAGCTTTCGGGAGGCTGAGACCGGAGAATCCGGGTTCGCGGCCAGCCTCAGCTACCTAGTGAAGAACTCCGCAAATTAGTGAGACTCGGTTTCAAAATAAAGAATAAAAAATAGGGCTGGGGGGATAGCTCGGAGGTAGAATGCCCCTGAGTTCAATCCCCAGTACTGCCAAAAAAAAAAAAAAAAAAAGATCATTCATCAGTTATTGGTTAAACTACGTGCTCCTGAGAATAGGAACCTTGTCTTATTTATCTGTGTATTCTTAGTGCTGTGTTGCCATGCCTGACACATAGTGAATATTCAATAAATGCTTGAAAATGAATGAACAAATAAACCCATGACACTTTCAGTACAGACCTACAGAGGTAGTGACTCTAACATCATTAAGTTGCCATTAGTACCAAATAAAACCTACATCTCTAACCACAATTTATAAGAACAGAGTAATTGCTTATCTGGAGGCTCTCTCTGGCATTCTGAAATCTGTGAATTCTTTTATATTCCTATTTTTACTTTGATTGTCTAGAACTAGTCATGGTATCATAATTATCTATGATGAGTC
The DNA here is from genome assembly GCA_004027655.1 of Graphiurus murinus. Taxonomy (NCBI): domain Eukaryota; kingdom Metazoa; phylum Chordata; class Mammalia; order Rodentia; family Gliridae; genus Graphiurus; species Graphiurus murinus. The sequence goes on from PVLC010004220.1 coordinate 66,644, forward strand.
TTTGCTTCACGCTGCAAGGAACAAGCCTCTGAAAACCAGAGGATTTTTTTTAAACTTTGCACATTCTCTTAAGTTCAAGTAAGATGGAAACTACTGTTCCTTATATTTCTTACTTTGTGTTCGATTTATTTAAGACTATTCATGACAGCCAGATGGCCCACACTAGTTTCAGACAATTTATCACAGTGCTCAGCTGTTGCATTAAATTTATTTCTTAAAGGAGAAAAAACATTTATAATTTTAACAGAAAGAATATAGGAGATCCAGAGCTGTAGCATATCCCAGATGTCAGCTCAGGGATCTCTGCAACTTTAGAATCTATAACTTATTAAATGGCCCAGTTCCATTCAAAAGAATCCAAAGCCTTTACCAGGTTTTCACTACGTTCTTGGGAAAATTGAGGTGAATGTATAAGGAAATGTTATCATGGTGACCTCTTGCTTGGAGATCTTCCTTCTCACTGTCTTAAGTTCACATTCTGCTTCCTGTACCACATCAACCCAAATGGAAGTTAAGCCCTCCTCCCAGTTCTCCCTAAAAGGCCCATCAGTTATTACTGATTGGGGGAAAAGAGGAAGGGAAGCTTATAATAAAGAACTCCAAACAACTTCAAAGTGAACATTAACCTTTCAGGTCACCTTGTTCTTAATTGTGTGTGTGTGTGTGTGTGTGTGTGTGTGTGTGTGTGTGTGTGTGGTGTACCTCTTGGGATTGATCCCACGGGCGTTCCACTTCTGAATTCTATTTTTATTTATTCATTCATTCATTCATTCACTTGCTTGTTTTTTCATTTATTTTTTGAAATAGAGTTTCACTAAGCTCACTCGCTGAGTTGCTGAGGCTGGCTTTGATCCTCCTGTCTCAGACTCCTAAGTACTGGGATTACAGGCAGGTGCCACCATCCTGGCTCTTAAATGTTTTTTGCTCCACTCCACAGGGATTGTTTTCCACCAGACACTTTACCTGTGACTCAGCTCCTCTCTCTTTCTTTTATCTCTTCCCTTCCTTGGCTTCAATTCTTCTTCTTTCTAACTTAGAACAATGTAGCTATTTCATCTCAAACTTGGGTTTCTGAAGGCCCAGTAAGGGTCTCACCTTTCTCTCTGAGTCTTCCTGATATACATTCCTAAATAATGACATTTTTAAAGAAGAATTCAGGCACCAGCTTAAGACAATAAAATTTTGTGGGGGGGAAGGGGAGAGGGAGAAGGAGGAGGAGAATATTGATGTCTACACTTTGGTCATTTTGTATAGATACTTGTCCAAGGGTCCACAGTACATCATCTTCAGACTAAAGAAGCCCTGCCTATAAGCTCCCTGACTGTAATCAAAAGCTGTCTTCACCACACTCCAGATCACTAGTCTGTACCATTGTGGAGTGTCACAGTTTCAATCTTAATTGTTCTTCAAAGGTCAAGTGTCCCCGAAGGCCTAGCTGTCAGCTTGTGGAACTACTGGAAGGTGGTGGAACCTTTAGGGGGTGGGGCCTAGTGGAAGGAAGTTAGGTCATTTGGGTGTGCTTTTGAAGGGAATATCGGGACTCCAGCGCCTTCCCCTCTCTTTTTGCTTCCTGGCTGCCATGAGGTGAACTCACCTCCTCTGTCACTCACTCTTGCCATAACATACTGTCCACAGGCCCAGAGCAACAGGGCCAAGCAACCATAAACTGAAACCTTGGAAACTGTAAGCCAAAATTAATCTGTCTTCTTTTTAATATGTTTATCTCAGGTATTTGTCACAGCAACCGAAAGCTGACGAATGTATGGAATAAGAATAGTTTTGCCTAGTCTCTATACCAAATCAACCAACTCTCCTCTGCCTTTCTCCTTTATGATCAAGTTTGGGCACAATTCTCCTTTTTTCTTCCCTGATTCTATTCTTTACTTAGATTCACAACCTGCCTATTACCTCTGTCCATCTAAGGTTGGGACACTGATACCCCAATACATCTAAGATTAGAACAACATTGGCTTTCAGTATTTCACTAGATCAGATATTGTGGTGTTCTCATGTACCAAATTACCATATTTTTCATATTTTTAAAAAATCTTAGATCCGTCTTACATCTTAAGCTAAACTTTTAAAAAGCATTCTGATCATATCTGAATTTATTTAAAATCCACATAATGTATCTTATCATTTTGTTTTCTGGTTATTGGGGATTGAACCAAGAAGTATTCTACCTCTGAGCTACAATCCCAGCCATTTTTATTTTGTTTATTTTGAGTCAGTTTCTCCCTAAGATACTGAGTATTTCAGCTAAGTTTGTGAGGCTAGCCTTGAACCTGCAATCTTCCTGTCTCAGCCACCCAAATGCTAGGATCCACCATGCTCATCTGCATATTGTCATTTTAATTCACATTTTCTGAATTACTAAGGAGAAACAGGTATTTTTTTCTTTATTAGCCATTTAAATATACTGAGAGTGAGATGGTCTTGGTAAAGTTTTAGAAGTTGAGATACAGATGGGGCAAGTCAAGAAAAATCACAAGTAGATATATCATTTAATGAACTATAGCAAGGATGAAGTGTTTACTATTTAATATCCAAGTAGGATTGGGAATTTGAAAATCAGCATTCAAGGATATCCTAAGATAGCATTATCAACATGTTATCATAAAAATAACATAGAATATGAAAACTATATAGCATGTAATATATAATATATAGCATATAATATGTAACCATTCCTTTAAACTATATCATAAACACATTCATCTCAAAGTTGGGTATTTCAAGAGGGATTAATAATTGCTTCAACATGACATTAATAGATCTCCTAAAGAAGTTCATGTACATTCCAGATGTGTAGTCTTCATGTTCCAAGAACCTGATTGCTTCAAATAGCTGGATGTATGGCCTCCTGCAGGAAGAACATCTGTGTGATTGACTGCATTCTTCCCCTACTCGTCCAAAAGTTTTGGCAGCTAACTGCAGACAGATTGAAAATCTTCTCTTGAAACAAGCAAGAGGAGCCTTTGTCAGCTGAATATTGACAGGATCTGTAGCGAGCTCCCTTCCCCCACCCCCAAATTTCAGCTACCATCAAAATGTTATTTTCCAGCCACTAAGCACAGGTCACTTATATCCTAACTCAAGACCAATTATATCCAAAACGAAAAATAAAAAATGTATTTAGTAAAATTTTAGTCCTAGCAGAGATATATAGAATGCGGACCAGATTAAGGAATGGTATACAGGGCAGTATTTGTAAATACTGGATGATTTGACATCAGAAATTATCCATCAGGACATTTTTGCACTTTAAGTACATAGAATTATACCTGATCATCTATTGATAATTAAATTACCATAGTCCAGATCTATATGTACCCATTTATTCTAATGAATAATGGAATAATAAATTAAGGAATTTTCTAAGTTCTGAAGAATAAACTTGTGAGTCCGGCATGGTGGCACATGTTTGTAATTCCAGTACTTGAAAGGCTGAGACAAGAGGATCAGCTTTGTGGCCAGCCTCAGTAATTTAGTGAGGCCCTCTGCAATTTAGTAAGACCCTGTTTCAAAATAAAAGAATAAAATAGGGCTTGAGGTATAGCTCAGAGGTAGAATGTCCCTGGGTTCCATCCCCAGTACCCCCCTCCCCCCACACACACAAAGTAAATAAAGAAAAAAAGTGTAGATTTGGCTGTTTAAAGATTATGTGGAGCTGGGTGTGGTGGCACCTGCCTATAATGCCAGTACTTGGGAGGGTAGACAGAAAGATCGCAGGTTCCAGGATAATCTCAGCAATATAGCAAGACCTTGTCACAAAATACAACATAAAAAGAGCTGGGCCTCTGTTACAAATTTTTTTAAAAAGCTGGAGTGAAGCCAGGAAGTAGAAAGCCTCTAGGTTCAATCCCCAGTATCACAAAAATAAAATAAAGATTATCTGGCATTCGCATCACAAGTAAATTATGTGAAATACACCTATACAGGAACGGGAGTTTTGGCCACATTCTTCTCTAGCCAGCAAAGGAAAGTTGTCTATAATAACAGTGAAGAAGATAAAATTTGAGGTAAGAAAATGTATATATGAATAAAGATGAGGCCAGAGGAAGTACACAGCAAACATAGTAATTCAAGACTCCTTTTCCAACCTTGCTATAGGTCTGGGAGACATTATTTGAATTCTCTCTCACTGCTCTGTATTATGCAGCTTCCAAGTACAGTACTGCCATTCCTCCATCCACCAATTTCAACTCCTAAATATTTTCCTGCTGCATTTTAAAATCTCAGGTCCTTATGTTTCCTTTTATCTCTCACCCCTTCCTGATTTCCCTCTGCTAAAATGTTTTGTCAAATTTTACCAGGCATTTCATATTTTAGTACTTAATGATATTCTATAGTGATGTTTGTGTGTGTTTTAATATCAACCTGGGTTTCTAATCCATATCTTCTTCCACATATCAGTACTAAGACTTCCCTGGCTCTATCCTGCAGTCAAGGCTGTCTGCTTGCTAGCTTCTTCCCAGGTTCTAATATTCAGTTTAAGTATTTGGAAAGCTGAGACAGGAGGATATTAAATTTAAAGCCAGCCTGGACAATTTAGCAAGACTCTGTTTCAAAATAAAGAATAAAAAAATGGCTGGGGATAATAAAAAAAATGGCTCAGTGGAATAGCACTTCTGGATTTAATCCCCAGTATCTCAAAATAAATAAATATCCAGTTTATTTTCAGAGCAATACAAAAGAGAATGCTCAGTGCAAAAGGAAAAGGAAAAAACAATGTTATAATCACACCATTAATATGTATTAAAATATACTCACAAGCAAAACATACATTTCATAAAAGCACATATAAATAAAAAGGTAAATACTAAACAGAATACAGTTGCTACAGAAGAAGAACCTTATTACAGGAATAGGGTACGATGATGAATGAGCAATAATGGCATGCTGCAAACTGAGAATGATAGAAATCAACTCTCCACTTCTGATTTCCTAAGTAAATTCATAAATACATACCCATATACTAGGTTACAGTATTAGCAAGATCCCTCAACAGTTTTGAGAATTGAAATCAGAACCTTCCCCTAGCACATATTTCTTGCCATATTCCCCTTCAAAGTAATGAAGCAAAAGGATTGCACATGGAATGGTGTCAAACTTATTCACACACACACACACACACACACACACACACTTCTAGAACAACTATAAAAGAGGTTGGGAAGCAATTATTTCCATTGCCTCTCAAAATATAATCTATTCGATAGGTAACTTGCTGCAAGGTAAACTCAAAATTGAACAGCCTAGGTTCATTTGAAAACATCTTCAATTAAAATGTTCTGTATTGTCAACAATTTAACTCATACCAATATTGCATAAAGAGAAGCAGCTACATTGTGTATGTGAGTGTCATTGAATTTCTACTTTATCAACCCTAATTTATGTGTCACATATCTTAATAATGAATAGCATGTGCAGTGTACAATACATATTAGAGAAGTGTGACATCAGTTATTTAAATAAATTAACCAATTAAAAAATACATTTCTACATATTTGTTGAGGGATATCAAATTTTTTAATTTTGTTTTACTTCAATGCTAAAAACAACAGCATTAAGACCATCAAGAATGAAGATACGTGGTGTTCTTTTTCTGTCTTTCCCAGATTTTCAGGGCCTCATGATGACAATGACCAAGGCAATGATTTTAAAAACAGTAATAATGTGGAAAGCAGAGGTGTCTAAGACTGGCAAAATGAAAAATCATAGTTTTGAAATGGGCCTTTTAACATTGTCACCCCCACCCCCGCCCCTTTCTCCACTAGCAACAATAGGCAGAGAAACGATTCCAAACTACACTATTTTCTTTAACACAGAGGATCACGTCTTAAATCACCAGTTTTCAATCAGGATGTCATGACATATTCATTTGTTCTTAACAGCTGTAGAGTACTTTAAGATTAGTCTCAGTATGTGATATAATTACATATTAGGGAGAACACTTTTAAAAATACTATTTTAATAAAATAGTATACTTGAAACTCTACTATGAATAATATCATCACTTATTTTCTTTTAAATTGTTTTCCTAAGAAGGAAAAAGTAAAGATATAACTAACATGTTAAAATGTGTACACAATACCCTTCTATTTTGTCCATACCACATTTCTTGGTGACAAATTTTCATGTATCTGCATTTCAAATGTCTTGTCATCTCACAAACAAGGAAAGATCCCAGCACTCAAGTCTGTCAAAATCTGAATCTAACAACATGCTTTCCAATAGCAGAATTGGCACAAAAATATTTTGTCAAATACTATATTCTGAATTTTTGTTTGAAAAATATGATTACCATAGAAATCTGCTAAAATTATAATGTTTGCTTAATGTCATATAAAAGAGAAACAGAACAAGAGAACCATCACATAGACATTTGATCTAAATCAATAATATACAAACGCAGATAATTTAAAATTCTCCTTCATTATAGCAACACATTTAAGTGATAATTTCATATTTCCCTCTCCCACCTCTTTTACTATGTCTGTTAACAAGAGGAAAAGGAAGAAAGGGAGGGAAGGAGGGAGGGAGGGAGGAAAGAAGGAAGAAAGGAACGAAGGAAGGAAGGAACGAAGGAAGGAACGAAGGAACGAAGGGAAGGAAGGAAAGGGCATTCAAGCTTCTAAGAATTCATAAGACCAAAAGGGGAGAGATTTGGTTATATTTGTATTTGCAATAGATTGCCAGTCATTTGCAATGTACTGAATAAAGAATGTCCATTTTCAATTCACACTAGGGAGAGAGAATGGGAAAATTCTACAGGTAAAGAGGAAAATGTCACATTCACACAAAATACTAAAAACACAAAGTTAAGTGAGGAAAAAGTGGTAGGGAAGAAAAGGAAAAAGGAAACCTGTGAGTTTCAAGACAAGACTGAAAGTGCAGAGAGACTGAATTGAGAGTTTTAATTTTAAGAGGAGTAGGAATTAAATTCTCTGCCAGAAAAATAAATCAAGGGAACTTTTATAGGATGACTAATACATTAATAACCTACAGAAAGAGCTGAGCTCTCAGGTGAAACCAGTTCAAGGACAAAAGGGCAAGCTCCCACTCTCTGCATACTGTCAAGAGAACTCTAATGAATTCACACAGCAGAATCAGGGAATCTGGAATTCTTAGGGATGCTCATCTGAGTCCAGAAAGTCTCTTACACATATCTCTGAAAGGCCTTATTATTGACTAATGAGCTTGTCTGAATCACCTATTTGCTTTATTATTTGCAAGCAAACATACAATTATGCCTGAGCTAATTTGAGATTCCAGCTTTTCATCTCTAATGCTGCTTAGTTAACACAGAAAACCTTTCAGTGTTCATGACAAAAGGTTACTCTTTATTCTTTTGTGCCCATGATTTTTTTTTTCAAAGCGAGCTTCAGTGGATGTCATTTTCTCTAGAAACTTTTTTCCCTCCTTCCATTAGTGGAACAGTCTAATTACTGCATAATCAAAAAGAGAAGCACACAGGGCTGCCTAGCTTCACCACATCCACACAATGGTGCCGAATGCATCTTAACAGTCCAGTGAACTGTCAGAGGCAAAAGTAATTGGAAATTGGGGGCTATTTCTTCGTGTACTGGTAGTGGGAGTTGTTCTTGTGCTTTGTTAATAGGCAAATCACTCTCGGGAGGTTGGGAGTCTAGAGTTGGTTTGTAAAGACTCTTTATAATGCTTTTTTTTTTTTTTTTTTCAAAAAAAAAAAAGTAAGATGCTGCCTTACTCCCTCCTAAAAAAAAATTTTTTTTCAATTACACATTAAATGACTTGGCATTTGAGGTAATGTTATCTAGTGTTAATTCACCTGTTAGGAAATTGCCTCTCTCTAGAACCTGGGGTTAATAGAGTGCAAAAGACCATTCTTATCAAGGGGTGGGAGAAAGGCGATTAATTTACACTATAAATTAAAACATAGAAAATGGGAAGAAAACAGACTCTGAGTTCTGGCCTTGCTCCTAAAAAGCTATTATGTTTTGTTGTTTTTTCTGATTTTAATTTGTTATTTTTATCCACGTTAGCAGGCCTCTAATCATTCCAGGCAGAACACACAGCATGGATGAAACTATACATGAAAGAATATGCTTCAGGAAGCAAAATTAATTGACATTGTGGGGAACATATTCACGGAGTCCATGAAGTTACAGCCGTGTGGCTTCTATTCACATCACAGTAGAATCATTTGTCTGGTTAATAATTGCAAAAACACATTTGGAAAAGGAAAAGTATGCAGTGCTAAGTAGCCTTGTTGACAAGCATTAATCTTCTTTGTCATATTTCACCTTTAATAAAAATGGTGATGCTAATAATGATAAAAATCCATTTGTGCCACATTCAGAATTCACTGCAAAGCAATGAAGGTCAAAGGACAGTTTCCAATAAGCCTGTAAAAAATTGTTTATGAACCACTATGCAGCTATTTGTGAGGATCAGTTAATCTAAATAAAGTCTCTGATGTATTAATAAAAAAAAACTAAACAGATAACTGAAGATAGATACATAAGTTACTCATGTTCATTTCAGAGGCCAAGTCTTTGTTCTCTACTCCACCCACCTCCAGCAACTGAAGGTAACAACAGGTCTACTTTGATGAAAAAATTTGAATGAGCTCACTTTCTGTTTCTTCAACTTCCAAGTCCCAGCATCTATAATGTCGGGTTAGGAAACTTTCCAGTGCCTATACTCAGATGTCTCAAGGTAGAACTAACCATTTCCTTTTTCCCTTCCTGGTGATACTTACCTTTTCCTCTTCCTGTCATTCAAGACTCTGACATAGGCCATGAAACATAATTATTTAGCCTGACTAACAACTGCTTACTGTAGAAACCAACTGAGTAATATATGTAACTGATGAAGTGTTCACTACTTACGAGTTTTGTACCCTTGAATATATTGCCTAATTTCTTAATTCCTACTATCCTCACTTGTAAAACTGGGTCAATAATTTCCCAAGGGGCTGAAGAAGATTTTTATAAAGTACTTATTTCAGTGCTTAGCACATAATAGATACTCAATAAATATTAAATATTGGGTCATTATTCCTAAAGCCAAGCACAGTACCTGTCACATAATTTGGTCTAAATATATATTTGTTGGATAGAATTAATAAGTAAAGACAAGTTAGAGCAGATTGCCATCATTACCTGAAATAACAGAACAAGTCACTAATCAGGTAGTAATTACTTTATGTATAAAATATCATGCAAGTTCCAACCTGATCTCCTCTTATGATTAAGCATGTTTTACAGATAAAAGAGAAATATTACATGCTTTTAGTAAGATATTAGAGAAGATCACAAATATTAATACTCAAGAAAACATGGAATTGTTTCTATCATTGCTACCTGGGATTATATGAATTGGAGTTAGTTAGCAATGGTTCAGTACTCACCTGACAATTTCAAATTTTGTCCCACATGACTCATCTTTGGTATCTCTTCTACTCAATGTCTATGTTTTAAAACAATGACCCATTTTTTAAAAGACTGTACTTAAGACTGTGATTAAAAAATTTCATTGGATCTCAAAATATCACAAGTTAGTAAGAAAACTTGAAATGTCCTTGATAAATTTGAAAAGTTGTTTTAAAATGGATTACAAAACTATGGAATATGTATACAATGTAATTTTACTCAGCCATAAAAAAGAAAAATTTATGTCATTTGCAGGGAAATGGATGGAACTGGAGAACATTGTGCTAAATGAGATTAAACAGTCACAAAAAGTAAAGAGTCAGATGTTCTCCCTACTATGCGGAAGCTATAGAGAAAATGGAACCTAGGAGGAACTCCAGATAAAGGAGGAGAAACCTTAGATGAGTGAAGAAAGTGATCTAATTGAGGGAGATGGGAGGGGGAGGGGGAAACACCTCAGTGGACATGATGTAAATATACAAAATTATCAAAGTCAATCACTGAGCTGAGCATGGGAAGGAGAACAGCATCAGGTGGGAACTGGGGGAGGGCTCAATGAGTGCTGTGTTCATGTATGCCTCTACCACCCTGAACTTCATCAAGAGGTATGATTACAGTGAACCAATAAAAAAAAAAGAAAAAATTGTACAAAATAAATGAAATAATGGGAGGAATACCATAGATTTAGAGAAAATAAATAATAAGAAAGAATTTAATAAAAGAATAATCTTCTAAGGAGAAAAAAGAGACTTGTTAAGAAACAAATTTGGATGTGAAGTAATTTCACAACTTTCTAGCAATATAATTTTATATATGTCAATTAACCTCTCTCAACCTCAGTTTTCATATCTTTTTAAAAACAAAAGCAAAAACAGGGTCTCACTAAGTTTCAGATGGCCTCATTAAATTGCTGAGGCTGGCCAAGAACTGGAGATCCTCCTGTCTTAGCCTCCCAAGTACTGGTATTACAGGTGTGTGTCACCATGCCTGGCCTCAATGTGTTTTTTAAGGATGCAATTGAAGGAGAAAGTAATAAATAACCAATAAGCATTTTTAAAAATTCAATTTTAAGCCGGGCGTGGTGGCGCACGCTTGTAATCCCAGCATTCGGGAGGCTGAGACCGGAGGATCCGGGTTCGCGGCCAGCCTCAGCTACCTAGTGAGGCACTCCGCAAATTAGTGAGATCCGGTTTCAAAAGTAAAAGAATAAAAAATAGGGCTGGGGGTATAGCTCGGAGGTAGAATGCCCCTGAGTTCAATCCCCAGTACCACACAAAAAAATAAATAAATAAAAAATAAAAAAAAAAAATTCAATTTTATTAGTGATTGGAGAAATGCGAATTAACTAATGAGATACCATTATGCACCCATCAGAATGGCAAAAACAAAAAAGTGTGACAATAATATCATTACTGAGAATGTGAAAAGTAGGAGCTGTGATAAAAACTTTTGAGAGCAATTTGTAATATCTAGTAAAAGAATGGTAGGTCCTCAGGTGCTGTCCAGTGACATTTCTCCACTGGAGATACTATACCATCTAAATTTGAGACACATGTGCATAACTGCTTGTAATAGAAAAAGCTTTAAAAAGTCAACAAAATATATATATTGAATGGTATATTTATAAGTGGAATATGATAGAACATTTAAATGAACAAATCAAAGCTACGTGGAATAACATAAATAAGTTTTAAAATTAACAATATTGAAATGAGAACATATGTTGCTAGAGTATAAAAATATTATACTGCTTTATAATGGTTCTGGAAAAGTACAAAAAATGAAATAATACACACTATTATTAGGATAGTAGTTTTTCTAGAATAGGAATAAGAATAAAATCAGACAGGAGTATCACAGTCAAAAAGATATTTTATCTCTTTCAAAAAAAGAAAGCTAAAAAAAATATGATAAATGGGTAAGATTTCTTTCACTTGGCATGCTGTATACAGGAAGGCCCATATAATCACATCACAAAGACAAGTCTCTGGGGCTTAGAGTCACCATCTGTAAAATGAAGTGACTGGACCAGCTAATCACCAAGTTCCTTTCCAGCTGAGAGAATCCATAACTCTGTGATAAGACGAATTTATAATGATGGGGTGAGCCAGTCAAGTTGTTCTTTCTGTTATAGAGAGAGGAAATCAATTTAAATTTAAGGAGGAATACTAGAAAGTCTCCAATATCAAGACAGTGTGGTACTAGCATAGAAGTAGATGTGGAGATCAATGAAATAGAATTGGAAGTCCAGAAATAAACCCTTATACTTTTAGTCAATTGATTTTCAACAAGGGTGCCAAGACCATTCAGTCAGGAAAGAATAGTCTTTTCATCAAATGGTACTGGGATAACTGAATATTCACATACACACACACACACACACACACACACACACACACACACACACACATATATATGTGTATATATATATACATAAAAGAAATGAAGGTGGATGGATACTTCATTTATACACAAAAATTAACTCAAAATAGATCACAGACTAAGTCTAAAAGACAAAACTGTAAAACTTATAGAAAAATAGAATTAAATTTTTGTGACCTTGGGTTAGGCAATTATTTACATACGATACTAAAAGTAAAACACACACACACACACACACACACACACACACACAAAAAATAAGATATATTTCATCAAAATTTAAAAACTTTCCTGCTCCAAAACACACCATCAAGAAAGTGAAAAGACATTCGGGAGGCTGAGACCGGAGGATCTGGGTTCGAGGCCAGCCTCAGAAACCTAGTGAGGCACTCGCAACTTAGTGAGACCCGGTTTCAAAATAAAGAATAAAAAATAGGGCTGGGGGTATAGCTCGGAGGTAGAATGCCCCTGAGTTCAATCCCCAGTACCGCAAAAAAAAAAAAAAAAAAAAAGAAAGTGAAAAGACAACACTTGGAAAGAAAAGTCATATGCTTCATATCAAGAATAAACAATTCTTGTAAATTAGCAATATAAAGACAAATAACCCCAAATTTAAAATGGGTTAAGATTTTAATAGACATTTCTTCACATACAAATATAGTACAATGGATATACAAGTGAGCAATAAATACATGAAAATACTTTTAACATTATTAATTACTAGGGAAATGCACATTAAAACTACAATGAGTGATGTGTGCATGTATGCCTCTGCCATCTTGTACCTCATTACGATGTATGATTACAATGCACCAATAAAAGGATGCAGTGAGGTATCAACATAATTTCTATTACCAAAATGTTAAACAATAGCAAGTGTTGTTGATGACAGGAGCTGGAAACCTCATACATTTGGTGGTAGAAATGTAAATTGGCGTAGTTACTTTAGTAAAGAGATTGGTGACTTCTCAAAAAGGTAAACATAGTACTATCATATGACCTAGCAATTTATTTCTGGGTACATACCAAAAAGAAGTGAAAATATGTCCATGCAGAAATTTGTACACAAATATTCATAGCAGCACTGTTCACTGCAGCCAGAGAATTAGAACAAACCAAATGTCTATCAACTGTTGAATGAATAGACAAGTGTGCTATATCCATACAGTGGGGTATTATTTATCCATAAGAAGTAATAAAGCACAAATACATACTACAGCATGAATAATCTTTGACATCATCCTGTTGATTGAACGAAGCAGACATAAAAAGGTTACTGCTGTAGTCTGTGTCCCTCTTTTTTTTTTTTTTTTTTTTTTTGTGGTACTGGGGATTGAACTCAGGGGCATTCTACCTCCGAGCTACACCCCCAGCCCTATTTTTTATTCTTTATTTTGAAACAGGGTATCACTAAGTTGCAGAGTGCCTCACTAGGTAGCTGAGGCTGGCTGCGAACCGGGATCCTCCGGTCTCAGCCTCCTAAATGCTGGGATTACAAGCGTGCGCCACCATGCCCAGCTTGTCCCTCTTTTTTTTTTTAAATTTTTTTTATTGTAGTAATTCGTGCAATATAGCATACATCTTTGTTAAGTACAAGTTGTTAACAACATATTTGCACACAATTCTCATTTGACCCCTTCCCCAATTCCCACCCCGTTCCCTCCCCCTCCCTCCCCCTCAGGTTCAGTTCAGTGAGTGACCTTGATAAGATTGTGTAAGTACATCATGTGCCTTAGGGTGTCCCTCTGCCCCCTGCATCCATTACAATTAAATCAACTTCTTTGCTTATCAAGGATCTCTCCTTTTCATCTGGAGACCCTACTATGCCCCATCTTCTCCCTAGCATCTGAATATTAGGGAGAACATGTGCTTCTTTACTCTTTGTGACTGACTAATCTCACTTAACATAATGTTTTCCAGTTGCATCCATTTCCCTGCAAATAAATTCATATATTGAAATTCCAATCCCACAGTGATTGTGTTAGGAGGTATCGCCTTTCCTAGGTGACTAGGTCATGCCCTCATTAATGGCATTAGTGCCCTTATAAAAAAGGCTGCAGAGACCACTGGTCCTTTCTGCAATGTGAGAACATAGATGAAAACTGCCATCAATGAACAAGGAGGCAAGCCCTCAGCAAACACCAATCTGTCGGTGCATTGATCTTGGACTCCTCAGTACCTAGAACTATGGAAAATGGATTTTGCTATTTACTAGCTACTGTGTACAGTTTATATTCTCATATCCCAACCCAAACATATGAAGACAGTCACTTTTTTTTTTTTTTTTTTTTTTTTTTTTTTTTTTTTTTTTTTTTTTTTGCGATACTGGGGATGAAGCCCAGGGGCATTCTACCTCCAAGATATACCCCCAGCCCTATTTTTTATTCTTTTATTTTGAAACCGAGTCTCACTAAGTTGCAGAGTGCCTCACTAGGTAGCTGAGGCTGGCCGCGAACCGGGATCCTCCAGTCTCAGCCTCCCGAATGCTGGGATTACAAGCGTGCGCCACCACGCCAGCTTGACAGTCACATATTATATGATTCAATTCATTGGAAACGTCCAGAATAGGTAAATCCATATGGCAAAAGAAAGTAGATTAATGATTTCATGGAGTAACTAAGGTGTACAGATTTTCTCTTGATGTAATTCAAATGTATTAAAATTAGATAGTGGTGATGGATGTACAACTCAATATTCTACAAACAACTGAATTGTACACATTGAAAGGGTATGTGTGCTGGGCAAAGTGGTGTAATTGTCATCCTAGTACTTGGGAGCCTGAGACAGGAGGTCACAGGTTCCAGGCCAGCATCAGCAACTTAGTGAGACCTTCAGCAACTTATCAGGACCCTGTTTCAAAAATAAAAAAGACTGTAGGTTAACCCACAGGTAGAATGCTCCTAGGTTCAATCCCAAGTGCAAAAAAAAAAGGGAGGTATTTTTAGGGTATATCATTTAAATCTCAAAATAATATTTTAAAATTTAAGGAGAAAATTTTTAGATTAGGGTTTTAAAAATAATAATTTGATTATCAAAATTGTTAAAATTATTAGAATTCCCTTGTTAAGCTCCAAAGAATACCTAGGGTTATTATTATGGCCAGGTCCCAGAAAAGAATATGTTACAACATGTCTTGATGTTTTTAGACATTTTTTATCTGAAGGCATGAGATTGGTTCATATAATTTTATGAGATATTTTCCAGTTTTATTCAATAACAAATCTAAGACTTCTGTTACTCAATATTGATTTTCCTTCCATTTTCCTCTTGGGCTTTATTTCTAAATACAAAATGTATTTTCTTCCTCATCAGATTTGAGGAAAACCCTTTGTGGAAATCAAATGCATAGATGCTCTACTCACCCATCATTATTAAGGAAAGACTTGCCCCATATAGGTAAATATTACAAAATAAATTTATCTGCAGCCAAGCCCCATATTTTGTTTCCCTTAACCATACCTGATAGCAATATCTACAGAATGCTTAATTTTTCTGATGTTTGAAGCAGAGAACAGTGGCCATCCCATCTTTTCTTCATAAAGTAGGGCCAGCATTGTGAAGGCTGGTCCCCTGAGATACATTGTTATACACAAACTGAGTCTACTCTGGGTTGGGTGTCATCTCCTCCAAGACAATAGTCATTGCCATTGCCATTGCAGAATGAGTTCTATGAGGGCTTTTCATAAATTTAGGATTCTTTTACTTCTCCCTAGCCCTCAATAAATGTTTCAGTTGAACACATTTTTTTTACAGATACAATTTTTTTATTATTTTATTGGTGCATTATAATCATACATCTTGATGAGGTTCAGGGTGGTAGAGGCATACATGCACACATCACTCATTGAGCCCTCCCCCAGTTCCCACCCTATCCCTTTATCCCCCCACCCTGCTTCCTTCCCATGCTCAGCATAGTGGTTGACTTTGATAAGTTTGTATATGTACATCATGTCCACTGAGGTGTTTCCCTCTTCTCCCTTTCCGTCTCCCTCAGTTAGGTCACTTTCTTCACTCATCTAAGGTTTCTCCTCTTTTGTCTGGAGTTCCTCCTAGTTCCCATTTTCTCCCTAGCTTCTGTATATTAGGGAGAACATCTGACTTTTTACTTTTTGTGACTGACTAACCTCACTTAGCATAATGTTTTCCAGTTCCATCCATTTCCCTACAAATTACATATTTTTTTCTTTATGGTTGAGTAAAATTCCATATTGTACATATTTCATAGTTTTTTAATCCATTCAACTATTGATGGACATCTCAGCTGGGTCCATACTTTGGCAATTGTGAACTGTGCAGCTATAAACATATTTATGTATGAATTATTCTGGTAGTTTGGTTTCCATTCTTTTGGGTGGATGCCCTAAAGTGATATTGCTGGGTCATATTGTAAGTTTATTCCCATTCTTCTGAGGATCCTCCACAGTTTTTCAAAGTGGTTGCACTAGTTTTCAATGCCACCAACAATGTATTAGAGTTCCTACTTCTCCATATCCTCACCAGTATTTCTTGTTGTTTGTGTTTTTAATGATTGCTATTCTAAATAAGGTTAGGTGAAGTCTCAGGGTAGTTTTGACTTGCATCTCTGATTGCTAATGATGTTGAACATTTTTTATACATTCATTGGCCATTTGTATTTTTTCTTTTGTGAAGTGTCTATTTAGTTCACTTTCCCATTTTTTATTGGGTTATTGTATTAGTCCTCTATCAGAAGAGTAGCTGGCAAAAAAACTTCTCTTATCCTGTTGACTCTCAGTTAAGTTTCTTGATGATTTCCTTTGCTGCACAGAAGCTCTTCAGTTTAGTGTAGTCCCATGTATTGATCCTCATTTTAATTTCTTATGCCTTTGGGGTCTTGCTGAGAGAATTTTTAACTTATTAGGGTCTATGTGTTAGAATGTTGGTCCTATGCCTTCTTCAAGTAGCTGCAATGTCTGTGGTCTAGTTTCCAGGTCCATGATCCATCTTGAATTGACTCATGTGCAGGGTGAGAAAGTGGGGTTTATTTCCCTTTTTCTGCATATGGATAACCATTTTTACCAACACCATTTACTGAAGAGGCTATCTTTTTTCTAGTGTATGTTTCTGGCTTCTTTGTAAAAATCAATTGGCTATAAGTGTGCGCATTTGTTGCTGAATCTTCTATTCTACTCCACTGGTCAGCTTTTGTGCCAATACCATGCCATTTTTTTGGTTGTTTGGTTGTTTTGTTTTGTTTGTGTGTGTGTGTGTGGTACTGGGGGACTGAATCCAGGGGCATTCTACCTCCTAGCCACACCCCCAGCCCCATTTTCTTGTTTCTTATCTTGAAACAGTATCTCACTAAGTTGCAGAGGTCCTCACTAAGTAGCTGAGGCTGGTTGTGAACCTATGATCCTCCTGTCTCAGACTCCCAAGTACTGAGATTACAAGCGTGTGCCATCACACCCGCTACCATGCTCTTTTTATTACTACAACCTTCCTCAATTTAAACATGAAGATATAGAAAATTTATTTTTTAATTTATTGGTGCATTGTAATAATACATCTTGATGTATTATTACAGGATGGCAGAGACATACATGCACCCATCACTCTTTTAGCCCTTCCCCAATTTCCACTCTATTCCCTCCCCACTCCCTCCTCCTCATATTTGGCTTAGTGATTGACTTTGATAAGTTTATGAATGTATATCATTCAACTCAACCAATAGCAATCAAAGAGATTGAAGCAGAAATAAAGAGCCTACCATCAAAGGAAAGCACAGGTCTTGATGGTTTCCCAGGCAAATTTTATATAACTTTTATAGAAGAGCTAATCCAAATACTTCTTAATCTATTCCATGAAATAGAAACAGGATTCTCCCAAATACATCACATTAATACCAAAACCAAAAAAAGACAGCACAAGAAAAGAAATTCTGTGAAGCTAACATAACATTAATACCAAAACCAAAAAAAGACAGCTCAAGAAAAGAAAACTACAGGTCATATCATTGATGAACTTAAATGCAAAACTTCTAAACAAATTACTAGCAACATGCATTCAAAGCCATATCAGTTGGCCAAGTGGTAAAGCCCTGAGGCTGGGCTTGTCTTCCTGAAATGATTTTATTCCTTCACTTGTTCCCTCCCTGCATGGTGGAAAAGACCCCACTTTAGGGAAAAGCTACTTTGAATGTGTCAGCTATATGCATGCACCATAGAAGAGAGTTTTGGTTTGGGAAGCTTTGAAAGTCTTTGGAGAAAGATCATTTATTTCTCTTCATGTAATACAATTAGCCTGTTGAATATGAGATGAGAATAAAATATTTTTCTCTGAAAAAAAAAAACACATCAAGAAAACTATACACCATGACCAAGTCAGGTTCATCCCAAATATACAAGGCTGGTTCAACATATGAAAAACAATCCATGTAATTCAACACATAAACAGAACTTAGGACAAAAATCACATGATCATTTCAATAGATGCTGTAAAAGCATTTGACAAAATCTAACACCCATTCATGCTAAAAACACTCCAAAGCATCAGAATAGAAGGAACATACCTCAACATCATAAAAGCAATAACAATAGACCCACAGTGAACATCATATTGAATGGAAAAAAACTATCCGAATTCCACTTAAAAACAGGAACAAGATGAGGATATTCCTATCACCACTCCTTTTCAATATAGTACCTAAGACTCTAGCCAGAACAATAAGGCAAGAGGAGGAAATCAAAGGAGTACAAATAGGAAAAGAAGAACTGAAAGTATATTTGCAGATGGCATGATATTGTACTTAGAAAATCCAATAAACCCAAACAAAAGGCATATAGAACTTATTAACAAATTCAGAAAAGTGTCTAGATACAAAATCAATCTCAAAAAATGAGAAGCTTTTCTGTATACCAATAATACATCCACTGAAAAAGAAATCCAGAAAACATTTCCACTCATGATGTCCCTCAATATAATAAAATACTTAGAAATAATCCTAACCAAGGAGGTAAAAGACCTCTACAAGGAAAAATTATAAAATTTTTTAAAAAGAAATTGAAGAAGATCTTAGAAGATGGAAGGACCATACTCTTGGATAGGCAGAATAAATATCACCAAAATGGCCATTCTTCCAAAAGTGATCTACAGATTCAACGGATTACCCATTAAATTATCAAGGTCATTCTTCACATACATAGAAAAATCAGTCCTTAAATTCATATGGAACACCAACAACAAAAAAAAAACAGAATAGCCAAAGTAGTTCTCAGCAATAAGAACCATGAAGGAAACATCACAATACCTGACTTTAAACTATACTACTGAATGAATTATTTAATCTCAGTCCCATTTAAAAAAGAAAGAGGAGAAGGAGGAAGAGGAAGAGGAGGAGAAGAGGAGGGGGTAGAGACAGGTGTGATGGCACATGCCACCTTGACTTATTTCCTACTAAAATGCCAGCAACAGTCTAGGAAATTATATCATTAGTTTCTTAATCTTTCTTAGAAATACAACTTAAATTAGCATATCCTCAGGCTGCACTGATGGAACAAGATTATTTTTATCCATATAGAATTTTTCATCTTTTTAAAAGAATTTTTGATGCAATATAATTATACATCATTGTGAAATTCCAAGTGATATATTCATATACACACACGTTTCTTGGTACATTTCCCTCTAAACCCCATCCCACTACCTCCTCCTTCCTCCCTGTACATGCTAGTAATGTTGTTAGTGATACCTTCATAAATGGACATAGTCTTATTATTTGATCTGTTTTCTTCCTCAAGCCTTATATTTCCCCTCCCTTTCTGCCTCCCCCTTCCACTAGTCTACTAGTCTCTCATTATCTTGAAGTCCCCTTTTTTCCTACTTTCTCTCTAACTTTCACTTATGAGAGAAAATATATAGCCTTTGGCATCTATTTTTTCCTAAAAGAAGAAGAAAAACCCTGAAAATAAAAATTACACCCAAACTGGCTGCCATTTCTTTTTCTTGTTTTATTTTTCTAATATTTGTTTGAAGTATGACAAATAAAAATTTAATGGTAATTTGTTCCCACAACATAACCTAATACAGGTTATAAGTCTAAAAATGGAAAAAATCTCTTTGAAAAGGATATTCAACTTGACCTATGTCACCACCAGGCATGATGGCACATGCCTGTAATGCTAGTACTAGGGAGCCTGAGAGAGGAGGATCACAGATTTGGGGCCAGCCTCAGCAACTTAGTGCGACCCTGTTTCAAAATAAAATAGGGTTAGGGGTATAAATAAGGGGTAGAATGCCCCAGAGTTCAATTCCAGTAAAACACACACACACATACACACACACACACACACACACACACACACACACACACACCTATTATTTGGGCCAGGCAAGGTGATGGATGCCTATAATACCAGCTACTCAGGAGGATGAGGCAGAAGGATTGTGAGTTTGAGGCCAGCCTGGGCAACTTAGCAAAACCCTATCTCAAAATAAAATAATAGGGCTGAGGATGTAGCTCAGTGGCAGAACATACTTGTGTTAAATCCCAATGCCTCAAAAATTAGTGATTATTATTTGGAGGGAGAGCACTATGGGTGAGGATATGCAATCTGAATTAAAAGAGAGACAAAACATCCACATGAGTAAAAGAGGAGAATGAAGCTGAGTGTAGTGCTACACACCTGGAATCCCAGTACTAGAGAAGTTGAGGCAAGAGGATACCAGGTTTGAGGCCAGCCAGACCTTTAGCCACTTATCTAGAGCCTGTTTCAAAATAAAAATTAAAAAGGGCTGGAGGCAGAATGCCCCTGGGCTTAATCCTCAGTACAAAAGAGAAGAGAAGAAGACAAGAGAGAAGAGGAGGAGGAGGAAGAAGAAGAGGAAGAGGAGGAGGAGGAAGAAGAGGAAGAGGAGGGAATGTATTAAAAATACTGGGGAAAATGGATGCAACTGGAAAACATTATGTTAATTGAGATTAGTCAGTCACAAAAAGTAAAAAAGCATATGTT
>PVLC010004221.1:0-87329 GCA_004027655.1 Graphiurus murinus
TTGCTTGCTTGCTTGCTTCCTTCCTTCCTTCCCTCTCCCTCCCTCCCTCCCTCCCTCCCTCCTTTCTTCCTTCCTTCCCTCTTTCTTTCTTGTGGTACTGGGGATTGAACCTAGGGGCATTTTAACTCTGAGCTACACCTCAGCCCCTTTTATTTTTTGTTTTGAAACAGAATCTCCCGGCATTGCTGAGAGTCTCGCTGTGCTTCTGAGGAACCTGTCTCAGCCTCACAATTACTAGGATCATGGGCGTTCTCCATCACACCCAGGTGATATAAACATTCTCTTGGGAAATAAAAATCGAAATCCACCAAGAAAAAACGAATTGGACTATGTTAAAAAATAACGTCCATTTTTCAGCACACCATAACAGGAATGAAGTGGCCAGCCACACAGTGGGAGGAGATATTTGCTTAAATATAAAATCGTCAAAGGATTTATAACCTGAATATGTGAAGAATTTCTACGAAATAAGAAAAGGACAAACCATTTTTTAAAAAAATGTTACAAGAATTATATAACTATTTTAGGGAAAAGAAAACAAATGGCCAATAGATCTACAAAATGTCAATCTTATTATCAATCAGGAAACTACAATTTAATTCTACTTCCTACTCTCAAATCAGGAAAAATTGAAGTCTAATACTATCATGCATTTACAGGAATGTGGAGCAAGGCTATTCCTTGTATTATGCTGGTGGATGTGTCAATTAGTATAATCCCTTTGGAGACCAATTTTGCTTTTTAAAGATGCCCAAAGTTGGCCGGGCGTGGTGGTGCACGCTTGTAATCCCAGCATTTGGGAGGCTGAGACCGGAGGATCCGGGTTCGCAGCCAGCCTCGGCTACTTAGTGAGGCACTCCGCAACTTAGTGAGACCCTGTTTCAAAATAAAGAATAAAAAATAGGGCTGGGAGTGTAGCTCAGAGGTAGAATGCCTCTGGGTTCCATCCTTAGTAACGCAAAAAAAAAAAAAAAAAAAAAAAAAAAAAAAAAAAAGATGCCCAAGTCTATGACTTACCAAACACAACAAAGAATGAATCAGTAATAGAAAATTAGGCACAAAAGTTTACCTTGAGAGTCGGGCGTGGTGGTGCACACTTGTAATCCCAGTATTCGGGAGGCTGAGACCAGAGGATCCGGGTTCGCAGCCAGCCTCAGCTACTTAGTGAGGCACTCCGCAAATTAGTGAGACCTTGTTTCAAAATAAAGAGTAAAAAATAGGACTGGGGATGTAGTTCGGAGGTAAAATGCCCCTGAGTTCAATCCCCAGTACCGCAAAAAAAAAAAAAGTTTACCTTGACTTAGCCCAAGAATAGAAATCACAATAGATAGATACAGCTAAGTGCTACAAAATCTCTGAAGATCCAGAAATACAATACAGTCTTTAATTATTTTATTATAATTGATATACCTCTGCTATAACACAGTTTACTACCATTTTTTGGTCGTATATCCTTTGATCACCTCTTACGGTGACCATGATTTCTGAATATGGTCTTATATGAAGAAAGTTGTAGAATAAATCAGTCTTCTATGGATCAATTAGTCTTTTAACCCAGTTGATCAAAGTCATTTTTTTTTTTAATTAGTCATGGTTGAGAAAAGTTTATTTTAGCATCTCAGTTCTCAACTGGTAGCAGTGGGGGAGTCCTCTCTAACTCCGGCCCTTTGATCTCACCAACATGGCAAGCTGGTCAAGGTCGACTGGGTTTCACCACACCCAGCATCCCTCCCACCTGGCCAGGGCTGTTCTCAGCAGTACCATGTGCCAAGAGAACCACGAGGCCAAGTCACAAGGTCCTCGGGCTGGGAGTGGAGCCCTGTGTCAGCCAGATTCTGCTCCTTGGGGAAGATTCTGACGTTCATGAGGTGTACCAAATGCAGGTTCTCACTGGGAACTGGTACCCAGCCACCCCTCACCTCCAGCTCCAACTCCAGGACCACCACCAGGGCAAGAGGGATGACCTCACCTCGAGTGGGAAGGACTACCTGCCTCTAAGCCTCCTGGGGTGGGGGCTTCCTCCTGGACTGTGGGAGGGTCCAGAAGCTGTACCATGGAGTCTATGGTAAATCAAACTTAGGAAAGGACTAGAGAAAACAGCAGTAAGAACCACAATAAAAGTAACGTGTGGTGGTATGAGCTTGTAATCCCAGTACTTGGGAGGCTGAGACAGGAGGATCACAGGTTCAAGGTCAGCCTCAGCAATTTAGTGAGGCCCTCTGCAACTTAGTGAGACCTTGTTTCAAAATAAAAAAAATAAAATAGGGCTGAAGGTGTATCTCAGAGGTAAAATGCTCCTGAGTCCAATCCCTAGTAAAATAAGTAAGTAAATAAGTAAAGAAAGAAAGAAAAGAAAAGAAAAAGAAAAAATAAAAATAAATATAAACCATTACAGTGTCCTTGTTATGTTTTGGTAGCAGAGCAATGCTGGCTTCACAGAATGAGTTTGAAAGGGTTATTTCCCTTTCTGGTTTACGGAATAGTTTGAAAACCATTGGATTAATTTTTTAAAAGTCTAGTAAAATTCAGCAGTCCCAAGCTTTTCTTCATTGGGGGACTTTTAAATTACTGATTCAATTTCATTACTTGTTATTTATCTTTTTAGGTTTTTTAAAAATATCTTGTTGAATTTTGGTAGGTTATGTGTATCTAGAAATTTATGCATTTCTTCTAGATTGTCCAATTTATTGGCATATAGCTTTTCAAAAATATTCCCTGGTGATCCTTTAAATTTCTGTGGTATCTGTTGTAATGTCTCTGTTTTCACTTCTGATTTTTATCTCTTTGGGTCTTCTCTCTTTTGGAGTTAATTTAATTAAACATTTGTCAATTTTGTTTATCTTTTTGAAGAACCAACTCTTAGTTGAATTGACCCTTTGTGTTTTTCTTTTAGTTTCTACTTTATTCCTGATTTAATCTTTTGTACAGAATTTAAAAAATTTATCAATATTTGTTTTTATTTTTATTTTCTCTTTGGTGTCAACTTTAAAATGCCCTTTCCTCTTAATTACTATAAGAAAAGGTTACCTATGATATCCACCAGTATTTTTATTTGTTGTTTTTTGTTTCTATTTTTGGTATTTGTTTTGTTATATGGTAGAAATCCAAATTTCCCTTCTTCCAAATGGTGAACCAAATGTTTCAATGTTTCTTGAATATGCCATCTTTTACCTCCTGATTCAAAATATTATCCCTAGGAAACTAAATTCTTCATTATTGACTTCTCCCATCACTACATTTCTCCTAACTTTCAAACGAAGTCACTTTCATCTTTTCGTGAGATGTCATTAGACCTCTGTAATTAACTAGATTTCAAGCCTCTTAGAGATGCTGATCATTTCTGTGAGAATGAGAAAGTCATAAAAGCACCTTTGCCTTTCACTCGATGCGTTCATATTCCAACAAAACAATAACGACCGCATCGAGTTGACACCGGCTCCTAGAAAACAGAATACAACTCCCCATCACTTTATTACCGTAAACATTTGGCTCTGTGGTTGCATTGCACAGCGCTGGCTGGAAGGACAAGTGACACTAAAAGCAGAATGGGGCTATCTGGAGAGGAGACCGGGAGGTTGGGAGCCCCTGCAGACGACAGAGGTGGATTTGGACTAGGGAAGCACATTATGAGGCAAATCCACACCTGCTCTAGGGGACGAGGATATGAATGTGCAGTACAGATTTTTTTGTTTGTTTGTCTGTGGTACTGGGAATTGAACGCAGGGGTATTCTACCTTTGAGCTATATCTTCAGCTCCATTTTTTTTTTTTTTTTTTTTTTTTTTGGTGGTACTGGGGGTTGAACTCAGGGGCGTTCTACCTCTGAGGTACACTCCCAGCCCTATTTTTTATTCTTTATTTTGAAACCGGGTCTCACTAAGTTGCGGAGTGCCTCACTAGCTAGCTGAGGCTGGCCACGAACCCGGATCCTCCGGTCTCAGCCTCCCAAATGCTGGGATTACAAGCGTGCTCCACCACGCCTGGCTCTTCAGCTCCATTTTAATTTTTGTTTTGTTTCATTTTGAAATACGATCTAGCTAGGTTACTCAGGCTGGCCTGGAACCTGTGATCCTCCTTTCTTAGACTCCCAAGTACTGGGATTACAGGTATGTACCACCATGCCCAGCTGAATGTGCAATAATTTTAAAAAGGGAAATTAGGGAGAAGGGAACCAACTGTTAAAAAACCTCTCAACTGTATCGGTAAGATAGATTTTATGTGAGCAAAAATTTGGACCCATCGTAATCTCTGAAAATGGGTCTGAAGTCAGAATGGTGCTTAACAAAGTTAACTCTTGCTGCAATAAGCAGACAGGATAATTTGTTTGGAGGGTAATTAACAAGCCAGACATGATGGCACATGTGTGTACTTGGGAGGCTGAGACAGGAGGATCACAGGTCCACAGCGAGCCTCAGCAACTTAGTGAGGTCCTCCACAACTTAGTGAGACCCTGTTTCAAAATAAAAAGCAAAAGAGGGTTTAGGGTATAGATCAGAGTTAGAATGCCCCTGAGTCCAATCCCCAGTACCCTCCCACACACACACTCAAGGTAATTAATAGTCTGTTTAAGGAATTGATGCAGTAATTTATTTCAAAATTTAATTTATTCACTAGACTTTTTTTTGGGGGGGGGGGGTAAAACAGTACACATTATGTGCCTAGCATCTTGGTGTGTTAAAATAACTTTGCCCCTAAAAAATCCATTTTTACAAGGCATTCGTGACAGATGTCTGATGGTACCACTTACAAAGAGGGAGACATTCCCCAGGTACTTCTGTACTTTGTTCCACAGCAATCTCACTGCCCAAGTGTATGCTTGATTGATGTTCCTCAATGATTAATGCAGCACACTCCCTACTTTCCCCTTTGCTGCAGAAATCTCCACTTAAGCCCTTGGGATACGTAAGTGCCTCGTTTCTTAAGAAACTACGGTGAGATTAAGGAGAAGGGAAGGCTTCACAAAGCAATTAGGAAGAGGGCAGTTTAATCCTCCTCGTCTTTATTGGAAAGCAGCTTCAACCAAAGTATTGCTGACTAAAATAAACTTTAATCTGCAGAGGACTTTGTAAGAAAATTTGATCAAATAGGAAAACAAGAGGAATAAATAAAACAGCGATTAGGACAACATATTTTTCTCTTTCGGTTTCTTTTTTCTTCTTCTTTTTCTCCTTCTGGTGAAGCATTAAATCCAATAACAGAAAATTTCATTGAAATGAGCATTTCGAAGTGTATTACAGGTACTTTTCAGTCGGCAAATGCCACTCTTCGGGAGCATGAATATTTCATTTTTTTTTTCTCAACTTATAAGTGACATCTACGTGATATAAAGCAAAATGGTTTTGATTCCTGTTGTTGCTGCTCTTCAGAATTAGAAGAGTTGTTTGGAATTGGATCTGTCCTACAGAAGAGAGTTCAGAACACTGGCTCCACTTTGTGCCTTCCATTCTTCTCTCACTTCCCCTTCTTGTAATTAATGGTTGCAAAGTAAGAAAACATGAGAGGAGATTAAAAAAAAAAAAAAGTGCTGCATGTAATTACAGGGCTTAGATATATAGATAGGAGCAGGTCTAACTTTTGTTTTTAAAGCCTCTTTGGCCCTCTGACCAGGAGATGCCAATTTCCTTACCCATCTTCTCTGAGCTTAGAAGCACCTTAATCTCTATAATCAGGTATTAAAAAAGAGGCTCTCCCCCAGCGGTGCCACAAGTGAGAAAAGAAAGAAAAAAAGAAAAAGACACTGATCATATTCCCTCCCACTCTTAGAAAAAGCATGTATGTTGTACTCCCCTGAAGATTTGGGACATTGAAAGAAAAAAAAAATATATATATATATATATATATATATATTATTATTATTATTTTTTTGTACTGGGGATTGAACTCAAGGGCATTCTACCTCCGAGCTACACTCCCAGCCCTATTTTTTGTTCTTTATTTTGAAATCGAGTCTCACTAAGTTGCAGAGTGCCTCACTAGGTAGCTGACGCTTGCCTCGAACCCTGATCCTCTGGTCTCAGCCTCCTGAATGCTGGGATTAAAAGCGTGCGCCACCATGCTCAGCTTGAAAGAAAATATTAATATAGGTAAAAAGGATTTCCGCTACTAGCCGTAAATTGTTATAAAAACAATATGTCCGCATAGCAACAAACACATATGCCAACAAATAAAAGAACAATCAGACCAATAGAAAGAGATGAGCTGGATGTGGTGATTCACATCTGTAATCCCAGTACTTGGAAGGCTGAGACAGGAGGGTGCAGGCTGAGACCAGCCTTGGCAACTTAGTGAGACTCTCAGTTATCTAGTGAGACCCCGTTTCAAAACAAACAAAAAAGGCTGGGGGAGAGTGTAGCCCGGAGATAGAATGCTCTTGGGTTCAACCTCCAGTACCACAAAAAAATAAGGAGAGAGAGAGAGGAAGGAAAACAGAATAATGTACAAAGCAAAAGTAATTCTCACTGTCCTTCGCTACGTCCCAATAAAATATTTATTTTAGACAAAACTGTTTTTTGCACAAACCATTATCCTAGACATCTTTCCCTATCAGCACGTATAGCTCTATTTCCTTCTTTTAAGCTTCTGCGAGCAAACACTTATGTGCCTTAACATAGAAAAGACCCAGATACTCACTGATGAAATGTCAGCAGATTTTTGGCTCTTTACAACAATATAGAAATGATTATTTTTGATCAGGTATGTAAAAAACTATGAGATAAGTTTCTAGAAGGCATTAGAAGATCAAAGGATGTGTTATTTAAATTTAAAAGTAAAATGTATGTGTTAAAGTTTAATACATCCTGCCAAATTGCTCTCTCAAAAGGTTGTATCAATTTACATTTCCAATGATGGTACCTGAGAGGGCAGATTTCCAAGTCACAACAAATGTTTTCAGCTTTGACAATATAAAAGAGAAAAAAGCATTTCTCCACTTTAGGAATTTCCATTCCTTTCATTATAAATGAGCTTGAACTTTGTATATGCTTATTGGTCATTTTCCCCCCTACAAACAGAACTTTTTATTTATTATTTTAAAATTGACTTGTTTACTTTTTATTAATATGTAAGAACATTTTGATGTTAAGAAAATAACGCTTTGTCGTATGTATGAGAAATGTTTTTCCAAGAATGTGTAATAAATATTCTACTTAAAAGAATATTCCTAGTTTTGCCAGTAGACCCCTTATCTAGGATAAATTTGATTTGAAATCATTTCTATTTAAATCTCTCATTAGTGAAACCAGATTTAATCAATTTTCCAAAGAAAGCACATTCTTCTATTTGATTTAATCTTAAGATAGTTGTTTGATGTAACTTTAATACATTGTCATTACTTCAAAGATAGATTTATATTTCAGAAAGAAGAAAAAAATTAGAACAATGAAAAGTTAGAGAATAAGGATGACCAGCTTTATGTTTTATGAAACCTTTAGAATAAGATAAATTAAGATGGGGATTAGGCCTTACTCAGCCTAAGTGTGCCTTTACTTTCCCACTTTTTTCTTTATTGTAATTTGGAGACATATTCCAGATCCCTTTCTTTAGCTATACCCTCTTTCCCAAATTATCTCATGTATCTCTTGAAATTTTACATTTGATGAGGAGGTCTAAGGTTTGACTTAAAAGTTAGTAACAGGTTCTATACAGTTTTATAGAAAGCCACTGCTGAAGCTCAGAGTACCTAACACACACTTCTTCAGTAGTTGGAGATTCTGGGGATTGAACCCAGGACCTTGTGTGTAGAAGGCAAGTGCTCTACCACTAAGCCACACTTCCTCTAACCCTAGAACTATACTTTAACCTTACCTGACAGCTAATGCTCACCAAAGTGTTGTCTCTGACATAGCAGGGGTAGGGAAATTAGTAACAATGACACTAGGTGAAGTAATCAGTGCTAATTTATGTAAATGAAATCCTTTAATTTTTATAAATCTCTGAGGATCATATCATTCTTTGATTTAAGTCCTGAAGTTCTATGCGTTTATGATTCTAGGATTCGAGATGGAAATAGCTATTTAACTATGTTTACAAACTATTGTTTAGGTTCAAGTTGTTTTAGATGTTGAATGGTATATGTACATATGTATGTATGTATGTATGTATGTATGTATGAATGTATGTATTACTGTAGTACTGGGGAATAAACTCAGGGGCGTTCTCCCACTGAATTACATCCTCATCCCACCCCCTTTTATTTTGAGACGAAGTCTGGCTAAATTGCTGAGGTTATCTTTGAACTAGCCATTCTCCTGTCTTAGTCTTCCAAGTAGCTAGGATTACAGGCATGGGCCACCACACCTGGTTTATTTTTTTAATCCATCAATTAGTTAATTAGTTGACTAGTTTAAAAAATAGATAATTCTGCCTGGTATGGTGGTGCATGCTTATAATCCCAGTGTTTGGGAGACTGAGACAGGAGGATCACAAGTTAGAGACCAGCCTTAGCAATTTAGCAACACTGTTTCAAAATAAAAAATAAAATAGGGCTGGGAGTAGCTCCGAGGTAGAATGCCCTTGAATCCAATCCCAAGTAACACACACACACACACACACACACACACACACACACACACACACACACACACACAAAGAAATAATGCCTCAAATAATTTCTCACATTAAAAAGGCTATATAGTTGAGACCATAGAATTGCCAACATAGCAATGGGTTGACTAAATTAAATCTGATATGATTAAAATGAGAGAAAGTAACATGTTGCTAGTTTACTATTTTTAATTTATTTTTAGATATAAGTGAAATAATATTACTTAAAACATTATTTTTACTTAATATTTTGATGTATGTTTATCATAAAGTATTATATTTTAATTAATAATTATTTCCTCTTCTTTTTGTATGTTTGCACAATGGAGACCAATGTATTTTGGTTTTGTTTTTGACTAAGCAAGGGGAAAAGGAACAGATATATCACAAGAAAGGCACACTTTGGGTTCCAGAATCATCTAGAGGTGATAACATACACAGACCTTCCTATTCATTAAACAAATATTAATTGAGTATCTATTAAGCATTAGGATAAGAATTGAATTTAAAAAAGCATTTGAAATCTGAGTAAAGTGAAATTAGACTTGCTAAAATATTTAGAAAGCTTAGTTTCACTGATCTTTGAAACTGCTCAGAACCCCCAAATCCAAGGAGATTTAATCTTGAAGTTTCTGTCTAGCCTAAAATAAATTCAAATTCTAATCATGGTAAGTTTAACAGATTGGAACACAGCCAATCTGTTGTTTTAAAATTACTCTATTTCGATCAGTGTGGAGATTCCTCAGAAAACTGGGAATGGATCCACCATACAATCCAGCTATTCCACTTCTGGGGATCTCTCCAAAAGGACTGAAGTCAGAATATTATAGTGATACATGCAGATCCATGTTTATAGCAGCGCAATTCACAACAGCTAAATTTTGGAACCAACCCAGGTGTCCATAAACAGATGAATGGATTATAAAATTATGGCATAGACACACAATGGAATTCTACTCAGCAATCAAGAAGAACAAAATTACATCATTTGCAGGAAAATGGATGGACTTGGAGAACATTATGTTAAGTGGGATTAGCCAGTCACAGAAAATGAAGGGTCATATATTTTCTCTCATATTCAGAAGCTCGGGAGTAATTGGGACACAAGAGGGATTTTAGATCATGGGAAGACACCCACTGGGGGGTATCTAGGAGAGGGCAGTGGTGGTGGTGGTGGGAGGGAGAATTATTGAAGGAAACACTTCCACTGACATTATATACATATGTGAGAGTATCAATGCCCATCTCAGTATCATGTATGGAGAAAGGGGAAGTGTGTGTGTATGGGGGGCTCACCAAGTACTGTGTGCCTGTGTGTCTCTATCACTCTCAACTACAGTATGATGTGAGACTACAATGCACCAATAAAAACATATATAAAAATAAAATGACTCTGTGTTACCTTTTTATTTATTCACACAACAAAGATGGCTTTGGGGGAGCTAGTAGTTTAATAAAGACATTATTTTTATAAGCAACAGAATTCTTGTTGGTTGCAGGCCTCATTGCTCTGTGAAGATTAAATTCTTGAAGCTGAGCTGGGCACACCTGTAATCACAGTATTTGGGAGGCTGAGAGAGGAGGATCACAGGTTTGAGGCCAGCCTCAGCAATTTAGCGAAACTCTTAGTAATTTAGCAAGACCTTGTTTCAAAATTAAAAAAAAAAAAAATAGGGCTGGGGACTTAGATTGGATGTAGAATGGCACTGAATACTGAGTTCAATTCCTAGTGACCTCTTTCTCCCAGACTCTTATAGCTGGAGGGCCCTACATTTACTAGATGCTGCAATAAGATAAGATAAGGCTGGGGTAACTGAATTGCCTGGCATAACACAAGGGCAGGGGCAAAGGGCAACTGGAGAAAACCACAGAGGAAGAAGCATAGAGTCTCCAGTCGACCTCTACTGAGGAGTGCAGGAAAGGTGACTTCTGATGGCCGTGGACCCAGGGGATGGAGGGCTCAGAGACTTTCAGTGGGGCAGGTGGCAGACGTTTGCAGGTGTGGAATATAATCCCTCCTGGTCTCACCGTAAATCTCCAATAAGTCTTTAAGGATGTGAAGTGATTGGTTTTCTTGTGGAAGCCGTGAATAGAAAGGATTTAGGTCAAGGTAAGCCCCAGGCAGATGCATGGAGCTCTGTGTACAGGAAAAGGACAGCAGACATCTCAATGGCATATGCCCCCAAATAATACTAAATACCCAAAGGTCAAAGCTTTGTCTTGGTTGTGCCTGGACTTGGGAATGATAGTGGTCCTCCTATGGAAAACTTTTCCTGGTACTGGGGATTAAACCCAGGGGCATTCTACCTCCAAGCCACACCCCCAGCCCCTATCTATCTCGATCTATCTATCTATCTATCTATCTATCTATCTATCTATCATCTATTTATTATACTAGGGATTGAACTCAGGAGCATTCTGCCTCCGAGCTACACCTCCAGCCCCTTTTTTATTTTTTATATTGATACAGGGTCTCACTAAGTTGCTGAAGCTGTCATCGAACCTGTGATCCTCCTGTCTCAGCCTCCTGAACTCTGGGTTTACAGGTGTGCACTACCACACCCAGCCCTATTTTATTTTTTATTTTGAAACATGATCTTGCTAAGTTGCTGAGGCTGGCCTGGAACCTACAATCCTCCTGTCTCAGCCACACAAGAACCCTATGTAACGCCTGTCAAGACACAGCCACCTGCCTACCTCGAACAGCAACCAGATTTACTATAAGCATGTTCAGAGATGAAAATCCTCCCAAAGTGTACCTCTATGGGTGATTAATTAAAGAAACTACATGAAAGCTGGGCATGTTGGTGCACACCTATAATCCCAGTACTTGGGAGGCTGAGATAGGAGGCCAGCCTCAGCAACTTAGTGAGGCCTTCGGCACCTTAATATACCTTATTTCACAATACAAAAATAAAATAGGGCTGGGGGTGTAGCTCAGAGGTAGAATGCCCCTGGGTTCAATCCCCAGTATCACAAAAACAAACAAACAAAACCCCCAAACACAAAACTACATGAGCATAATTCTCACTAGAAGTTTAGGTTTTAAAGCTAAAATTATCACATCATTTTAAAATCAATTGGTAACATTTTCTTTCAAAAAATGTTATAAACCTCCAAATATCTATTTAATTTTCATAGATTTTTAAGGGGTAAAAAAAAAAAAGCGTTTCTACTCATATTGCTCTTCCATATTCCACTATCAAATATTTTAGAGCAATTCAGACTGATTTTTTTCTTAAATCAATGAAACAACAAAACTGTTTTGAAATATATCTAATACTTAATACCAGTGGGAGAATACTGTCTTCAAGCTCCTCATTCCTCTTAATGTCAGTGATTTTCCACTGCAGGACTGAACTCATTGGGATACTTGAATGGAGTCTCTACACTACAACAGGAAGTAAAAATCCCTTGGCAAGACATTTCTGACTCAAGCAGTATTTGCTCATTTGCATATTGTTAAGTGATTTGCATGCTAGTTAAGGATGTCACAAACGCATCTCTCATTTACATTACCAAGAAGGGGAAATTAGATGATGACAGGATGTATGTGAAAGCATTTTATAAAGTACCAATAAAATATAGTCTTCTAGTATGGAGATCAGACAGAAGCTAACTAACAAGTCTCAGGAATAGCTTTGAAATAAAGGCAAATCTCTGCTTATGAAACCAGAATATAGGTAATCAGGTAAAATTATATACCAAATTTCTTCAATTTTTTGCTCTCACATAAATATCTAGGTGAAGAAATAGTTAAGAAAATTCCATTTGTATTTTCATATAGATGCTCTTTGACTTATGATAGAGCTATGCCCAAATAAACTCATTGTAGAGTGGAAAAATGTTAAGTTGAACCACTGTGAGTTGGGGACTCTCACAAAATTTCTACTCATTTTAAGTATATTTATTTTAGAGTTTTTTAGCTTCTTTCTATTGATACTACAGTCATTTTCACTTTCCTACCAGTTACTATTTTGTTATTCATTTCTAATTTTATCATATTATGATTAGAGGATGTGTTGTATATAAAACAATTTACCTTTTGTTATTTATTGAGATTCCTTGTGTGAGAAACATTGGGATTGTAGAATTTTTCTTTTCTTTTTTTTTTTTTTTTTGGCGGTACTAGGGATTGAATTCAGGGGCATTTTACCTCTGAGCTATACCCCTGGCCCTATTATTTATTCTTTATTTTGAAACAGGGTCTCCCTAAGTTGCAGAGGGCCTCAAACTATACCACTGGCCTTCCTGGCTCGCTCTCTAGGTGAAGAGCTGGCAGATCATGGAATATTTCAGCCTCCATAGTCATGTGAGCAAGTGCAGTATAATAAATCACACACACTGAATGGATGAATAGGTAGATATCTTCTACTGATTCTGGTTCTTTGGAGAACCCTGACTAGTCTAATAGGAAGCCACGCTGGATGTGGTGGTGTACCTCTCTAATTCTAGTACATGGGAGACTGAGACAAGAGGATCACAGGTTTGAGGCCAGCCTTAGCAACTTAGCAAGACCTCATTTCAAAATAAAAAATAGCCCAGGTGGTGTGGCACATGCCTGTAATCCCAGTACTTGGGAGGCTGAGACAGGAGGATCACAGGTTTGAGGCCACACACACATTCATGGCTTCAGAGACAACAAACTTAACAGACACACGTACACACAGAGAGATATAAAAATGCAAATGTAGATAATATGTGTTATATAGATGGGACACACGTGTGTGTGTGTTTTTAGATATACCTACAGACCTCTAGACATACCTCCAACTTTTAATGCACGTACTGTCTCCATAGCTGTAATTTACTTTTCTATCATCTGAGACAATGTGTTTGAGGCTTATGCTATTTCTACGTACTTATCAGGCCAGTAAAAATAAGTGATAGTCTGTGATCACCCCAAATTCAGAGTTTTCAGTATAGAGTCAAGTTTCTGAAACCCACTTTCCTCATTTAGAGCTCTCCCAACTCAAATGCACTCTTAATTATTCAAAAGCAATTCAATGTTCTTCTTCCCATTCAGCTATCTGAGATTTGATTAAGATTAATGTGTTCAAGAGTCCAGAACACCAGACTTCGTGCCGAGGGGTGTCAGATGATCATACTAGCATGTAGCCACCAATAATCACATGTCCTGGGCCTGATGGAAGGACAAGGCACGCACGCTGTGTCATCCCTCGGGTTCTCTGTTCACAGCTCAGTCTGTGGGAGGATGAAGGAGGAGACAGTGCTCTCTCTGACTAAGGCACTGTGAATTCAAGTAATAGTCTATTGGACAGACAGTATTTCCTGCAGCCCTCTAAGAAGCAGGACCTCAGGAAGGGAAGGATTGAAGGAGGCCACTAATAAGCTCCAACGGGAACCAGGAGACTTCCTGCCTTTCCATGCGGCTCCATTTTAGCGTGGGCCCTACCCATGACTCCAGTCTTTACGGGACTCCCTGGAATTTTTAAATGTGCTCTCTCTCCATTTCCATTCACAGAGCAAACGGCTCAGGCTTTGTTATACTGATGCCATTCGATTTCCCAAAATGAGGAGCCTTGCCTGAATGAACTTGTAGCTTTGGTGGAAGGAAGAGCTGGATGTCCCCACTGTCCTAAGAGGTCTCCTGCACAAAGCGCAGAGGTGGCACTTGGTTGTTGGTGACACGAGAGGGCCTTCACACCCGGGATCCTCAGCACAGTTGCGAGTCTTTATTGATCCCAGACTTTGACAAAACGAGTTCCACTGTATTTTTGTGCCGAGTTCTTTTGAAAAAGGGTTGCCTGGAGCCTGGCTCTCCAGGAGTGGTCCTGAGTCAGCAGCAGGAGAATCTTCTGGAAGCTTCTCCATTGTGGTCTCTTGGGCACCACCCCAGAGCTTCTGAACCAGAGCCTGCGGCTCATTTGAGTTATAGACGTTGGAGTGCTGAGTGGTTAGTAACACCTGAGGAACAAGATCAAGGTTTTCCCCATCAGCTCACCTTAGCATGACATTTGGGTATTCTACTAAGAACTGAGGATCACAGTAGAATCTCTCTTTCCACATATAAGAGGACTTAATGTTTAAGTCTGTAAATGAATCTGAAAAATTGTTCCCACTTCAACTTAGTCTGAATGTGGTCTGACTCGCAGCTGCAAATTAGAAGCAAGGAGCTGTCTCCTCTCAGGTTAATGGGTTTCCCCTCATCAAGATGTCCCCCTTTCATGTAGTCGAGCCTGGCCTCCACTTATTTATTCTCTTATAACTGGTCTTCTTCGGATGGGATTGTTCGTCCTTCCAATATTAACAGCAATTAGACTCACGTCGTGGTGCGTCACGCCAAGTCAGTCTGTGACTGACGGAGCAGGATGATCCTAGTCTTGTCTCAGTAACAGACTCTGACGACCAAAACAAAGTAGCAGGCGAAATACATGAAGAGAATTAGCAATAAAGGATCACAGACGACAAGAACTTCTGGAACAACATGGCTGCCTCCGCCTTCTCCTTCCACATGGAAGCAATGGCATCCATTCTGCAGGGACTGTGGAGACGCTGACATAGTCTTACATTACATTTTTCCGAAAATTCCTTTAAAAAGACTCCTTAAAAGCCTCCAAAACATAGCATTCTCTTTCCAAATCTAATCTATTTAATTTTATTGGAAAACATTTTCAGAGCTCATCAGCACACTCCCTCGTACTGAGTAATATTTAGCATGCTGTAATCATAGGAAGGAGAGATTTAGATTAAATGTTGCTTTTTATTACTATTCAATCATCATAAGTTGTTCCACTTTTTATCTTTTTAGTCAACAGATTTCAAAGGTGGGAAAATATCTTCATTTGCAAGCATACCTGTATTTATCTCCTATTATATTTTCCATTAGTGTCTACATGAGATTTATTCCTGGTGATTTCCAGCAAAGTAAATGCGAATCTCCTCACACCAGATGCTAATAATAAAGACAAATGCATACTATCTCTTAGAGATGTTATGAAAATAAATAGATAATATTTATAGGCAAATTTGACCATAGTAGAGATAGTATATAACTAAAGCATTTAGAGAACAACAATAACAAAAAAATCCATTCAATTTTAGCCAGATTGACTTGACAGTACTGAGTTATGTTCTGAGTAAAGCAGACAGTGCTACAAACAGTGGTTCCGCTGGTTATGGATAAATGCCAAATGCTGACAATGAATTCCAGGTTGGGGCTGGAACCTCAGGCATCCGTGTGAATGTGCGAAATGAGCACTTTGCTTCTTTCTGTATGTTTACATTTATTAAACGGAGACTGGTAAATCTTTACATATGTTCGGGTTAATCATCAAAATTACTTTAAACTTCATTCTATATATGGTAACATATAAGGATTGTAAACAGGGAGCACTTATTAAAGTTGTTGGATGTAAACAGATTTTAAGGAGATATGGAAAACATGTACACCTAGACCATTTTTTTTAAAAAATACACATATGGGGATTGAACTTAAGGGTATTCTACCTCTGAACTACACCCAGCCATTAAAAAATTTTTGTTGTTGTTATGTTTTGGAACAGGGTCCTGCTAAATTGTAGAGTCTGGCCTTGAACCTGCGATCCTCCTGTCTCAGCCTCCCAAGTACTGGGATTACATGCACGTGTCACCATGCCCAGCTACATTTATGTTATGTAGAACCCAAATAAAGTTTCAGTAGGCCAGTGGGCGAGAAGGGAATCATAGTTATTACATGTTAAAGACCACATTGTCAGCCGGGCGTGGTGGCGCAGGCTTGTAATCCCAGCATTCGGGAGGCTGAGACAGGAGGATCCGGGTTCGCGGCCAGCCTCAGCTACCTAGTAAGGAACTCCGCAACTTAGTGAGACCCGGTTTCAAAATAAAGAATAAAAAAAATAGGGCTGGGGGTATAGCTCGGAGGTAGAATGCCCCTGAGTTCAATCCCCAGTACCGAAAAAAGAAAAAAAAAAAAAAAAAAAAAAGACCACATTGTCCTCCCAAGTGTGGCGTAGCTGTCAATTACATCCTTAGCATTATTCATGGGACACCGGGAAGTTTTCCATTTCCACATCTTTTTTTTTGCAGTACTGGGGATTGAACCCAGGGGCATTCCACCTCTGAGCTACACCCCCAGCCTTATTTTTTAGTCTTTATTTTGAAACAGGGTCTCACTAAGTTGGGGAGGGCCTCACTAAGTAGCTGAGGCTGGCCGCGAACCCGGAACCTCTGGTCTCAGCCTCCCAAGTACTGGGATTACAAGTGTGTGCCAGCATGCCCGGCTCCATTTCCACATCTTTTTCAAACATTCTTCTGCAGTGTCCCAGAGTCTACTCCTCTAAGTCCTCTGGAGTTAAGGAGGTCCACTGCTGCATACTCATGAAAGGGGCAAAGAGTAAAAATTGTAGGACAATGACATCCTACACCGCAATAAGCCAGCACTTGCTGGTCAGCTGCTGTGTGTGTGCCACACATGATTCTGAGGGCTTTCCCAGAAATACCTTGTTTCATTCCCACCTCGATATGAAACAGGTACTGTTATTATTACAATGCTGTAGACATACGGAGGTAAAGAAGCCTGCTCAAGGCCACCCAGCTCACATGTGGCAGAACTGGGTGTTCACACCCCACACTCCAAGTGCTGACCACGCGCTCTCCTGACCGCGCGCTCTCCTGCCTCCTCTCGTGTAGGAGCCGGCACCATGCCACACATTCCTGTGAAGACCCCCAAAACAACCAATATGCTCTTCTCAATTTTTTTTTTTTTTTTTTTTTTTGGTGGCTCTGGGGATTGAACCCAGGGGCATTCTACCTCCGAGCTATGCCCTCAGCTCCATTTTTTATTCTTTATTTTGAAACAAGGTCTCACTAGGTTGCAGAGAGCCTCATTAAGTAGCTGAGGCTGGCCACAAACCTGCGATCCTCCAGTCTCAGCCCCCCAAGTAGTGGGATTCAAGCATGCGCCACCACACCTGGCTACTCCTTAATATTTAACAGAAAAAAAAGTGAACATTTTAGATTGTGTCTGAAAGCATTTCACTTTTCTAGAAAAGCCAAATTATAATGTTAAGGTCGCCTCTACCTTTGCATTTCAAATGGTGTTGGTCTCATGAACAGCAAGTTCTTGGTATAATTGTACAGTGTAGAAGTTCACTAAGAAGGCATGCTAGATAACATACCAAAAGGACAGAAAGGACAGGTCTCTTGCAGGACCATTAACAGATCTTTGGGTAAATATTTGAAATGCAACACAGAAGTGAATTTTTCTCTTTTTCTTTCTCTTTCTTTCTTTCTTTCTTTCTTTCTTTCTTTCTTTCTTTCTCTCTTCTTTTTTTGTGGTGCTGGGGTTGAACCCAGGGACATTCTACCTCTGAGCTATATCCCCAGCCCTGTTTTATTTCTTATTTTGAAACAGGGTCTCGCTAAGTTGCTGAAAGCCTCACTAAGTTGCTGAGGCTGACTGTGAACCTGCAATCCTCCTGTCTCAGCCTCCCAAGTACTGAGAATACAAGCATGTGCCACCACGCAAGGCTTATTATTTTAATTTTCAAACAGGGTTTCACTGGGTTGTGGAGGGCTTCACCAAGTTTCTGAGGCTGTCCTTGGACTTGTAATCCTCCTGTCTCAGCCTCCTGAATACTGAGATGACAGGTGTGTGTCACCACACCCAGCTCAGAAATAAATTTTGAGATAGAAATATCAGAGGAGCTTAAGTAAAACACTGAGTAACCGGGTTTTGCAGTAAGAGGCAACCGTGGCTCTTAGGATGCAGAATAGCTTCTTGATCCATACAAAATGAAAAAGGCCTTTTTTTTCCTCTAATGTCCAAATTATGTGATGTACATGATTTTTGTTTTGTTTTATCCCATAGCGATTTCCTTGTCCCTAATAGAACACTGCAACGTGGTTAAGTACAAATCTTTCCATAGCAACAGACGTTGCATCTCAGACATGAACCCTGTGTGTCTTCCTTGAAGAAGGCTGTAAAGTTCTAACAGACAAATTCAAAATAAAGCCCATGATCCCATCACCGTGGAGCCTACTTCCCCAATGAGCTCAAGAAAGGATAGATTGACAAGTGACTCACTGCAGCTTCCTAGTGCTCTTTTTTTTTTCCTTCCTTTTTCTCTAATTCAGCCTTAATAGGTACAAAAGTTTCAAGAGAGAAAGGACTAGGCCACTGGAAACTAGAAAGACCAAACATCCGACACAATCACAGTTTGTGCAGGTTTAGCACTGGGCTTTCTGAATAGCACTGAGGGACGGTGGATCTCCTACTTTGATACTAAGGGCCTTCGTTGTTTTATTTCATGCACTTTCACTGTATGAACGTGACTGCTGACGACTTGAACATGAGCACTGGCTCTGTGGCTAGC
Organism: Graphiurus murinus; assembly: GCA_004027655.1. Taxonomy (NCBI): domain Eukaryota; kingdom Metazoa; phylum Chordata; class Mammalia; order Rodentia; family Gliridae; genus Graphiurus; species Graphiurus murinus. The sequence goes on from PVLC010004221.1 coordinate 18,878, forward strand.
TAGAATCCTGAAACAGTTATTTCACAGAGGGGGAAAAGGTAGCTGCGGAGATAATACCTTGCAATGTTTTTCATAAATACTTCTCAAAACATGATATTGGGCAATTGCAAGCCATGGATAAAGCTGGGGCAAAACTGGACTCGTGCATATAGTTGCCCATGCACGCCATAATTAGCCTTCCCAAACACTTGCTCGTGGGGCGTGGATGTCTTCCTTTGCTTACCCCAATTAGGTAGGAGGCACCGCCTAGGGCCGGAGAGGAATCTGCTCACTATTGTCTCGTGTGGGGAGAAGAAGGGAGCTGTGTTCCGTGCAGCCCAGGCAGTGCTTTGTTTTTAACATGCGGAACTAGGCTTGCAGACGCTATTGATTATGCTTAGGAGAGAGGGAGTTAATGATACGTTGTGAGTGTAGGCACCGTATTCCAGCCCTGTTTAGGTTTTAAACAGCATCTTCTACATTTCCCACTTTAAAGGTTGCATGCCGAACAGTGAAGCAGATGGTCCAGTTGTAGATTTCTTTTCCTTTAGATTTTCTTTTGCAGCTCAGGGACCTTGGTCTTCTGGGATCTCAAATTATATTCCAGCCCCTTATATGTATACCTGTTTTGCTCCTAAGATGGTGTGGAGGAATTATTCAAAATCCGCATGGCCGCAGACTTTGCTGGCTCTTAGTGTGCCATGCGCGGTTCATTTTAATTGAAAATATTCTAAAAGCAAGATTGATGTGTTTTCTATCCCTCTAAAATAGAAACAGGTTCTGGGCTCATAATTGAGCACTCATAAGCCCCCTTCCTTATTAACACCCCCCCTCTAATTTGTGCCTCTGTTTGCACAATATAAATGGCCTTTAACAGCCCTTCATTCATACAATGGTTTCAGTAACCCAAAGAAAATTAGTAGCAGGCAAAAGCCTATTTTAACTGACACAGAGACAAAAATGCTAATTACCTTAAAATATTCTCAAGTGTATATCTTTGGCATCCTTCCAGGGAAGGCTCAAAAGTTGTTGTTTTTTTCTCTCCCCCTGTTGTTTATTAGTAATAGGGAAAGTTGATTTACATTCACACTTATCCATAAGTAAGTTTGTAATTTAAAAATATTTTTTCTAAATACCGGAGATAGCTGAGGTATTTGGTTTGCATTCTACTTACTCTTGGGGATACTTAGGAGAGTTGTCCATTTGTGATAATTTATGTTACTTTTGTTTTTTCTTAAGGGGACATTTGCAGGAAAAAACCCAGGACCCTAAATATTTAAATTTATTTCATTTAAATAGATCAATTACTGTACATTTTAATGCTTCCTTCAAATTCCTTTTAACTTTTCTCTGATAATTAAATTTGTCCAAGTTTAGATTCTAAAGCAGTCCTTCCTCTTGAAAATGGTTTTAAAACTAAAGCCTCTGATTTACAAAATAAGCAATAAAACCCCCAAATAAATGCAACTTACTATGTTATGACACCATGTGTCCTGAAAATATTTACATAATGACTAGCTTTTTATTATGTTTGAAACAAATGTTTATTGAAGATGTAGTATTTTATACTGTTTTTGCTAGAGTTGGTTTATAAAAAAATAAATAAGCTGGGCTTGGTGGTGCACGCCTGTAAGTCCAGTACTTGGGAGGCTGAGACAGGAGGATTGCAGGTTCAAAGCCAGCCTCAGCAACTTAGTGAAGTTCTCAGCAACCTAGCAAGACCCTGTTTCCAAATAAGAAAAGACAAGACAGGCTGGGAGTATAGTATACCTCTGGATTCAATCCCCAGTACCACACACACACACAAAGTTACTTAATGGCACAGAAATTTAACAAAATGGGATACAAAAGACTGAGAGGCCACAATTCCACTAGAAAATGAAGTAGCAATTAATGGTCAAACAAACAAACAAACCACCCAGGTAGTGTCCAACTTGATTAAAAGGCACTCAACACAGCTTACAGTTTTGAATAGACATCTGAAGATGCTTCCCATCATTGGCCATTAGGGAAGCACAAGTCAAAATCATGATGAGGCACCCCACTCGCCCTGCGCTCGGATGGCTATGTTAACAAAGACAGATAATACCCAGTGTTGGCGAGAACGTGGAGAGCCTGCAACCTGCACACATTGCTGGTAAAATTGCGAGATGATACAGTTACTCTGGATAACAGCTCGGCAGTTAATGGAAAAGTTAAGCAGAAACTTACCATAAAACCTAACAAATTCACTCCTAGGAATCTACCCAAGAGAAATGAAAATATATGTTCAAACAAAGATATGTACAAGATTGTTCATTATTCTCAAGAGCCCCGAATAGAAATGGCTTATATGTCCATCTACGAGTAAATGGATAAACAAAACATACAATGAAATACTATTCAGCAATAAACGAAACCAAGACTGATGCCCGACTCTCAAAAACATATGCTAAGTGAAAGAAGCCAGATACAAAAGACTGCTTTTGTGTGACTCCATTTATATCCAATCTCCAGAATGGTTCAGTTTATAGAGACAGAAGGAAACACTTCCATAAAGTTACCATTGCCAATCTCAATATCATGGATGGGAAAGGGCGAGTGGGGGGGGAACTCACCAAGAGCTGTGTGCATGTATGTCACCATCACTGTGAATCACATTATGATGTGAGACTATAATGCACCAATAAAAGTATTAACAATAAATACATTAAAAAATTGATTAATAACAAATTTCATTAGTTAATTAAAAAAAACCACATCAGTGACTACTTGGGAGTACAGGTGAAAGTAGGGATTAACTGCAAATGGACATGAGGGAATTTTTTAGGATCAAGGAAACATTCTAAAACTGGATTCTAGCCAGGCGTGGTGGCACACGCTTGTAATCCAGCATTTGGGAGGCTGAGACTGGAGGATCCGGGTTCGCGGCCAGCCTCAGCTACCTAGTGAGGCACTCCACAACTTAGTGAGACTCGGTTTCAAAATAAAGAATAAAAAAATAGGGCTGGGGGTATAGCTCGGAGGTAGAATGCCCCTGAGTTCAATCCCCAGTACCTAAAACAAAACAAACAAACAAACAAAAAAACTGGATTCTAGTGACAGTTATACACCTGATATGTTTACTAAAAATCATGGAGTTGTATACTTACAACAAGTGTACTTTATGTTATATAAATTATACTTAAGTAAAAGTTCTATAGAAAAAGAAACAGTGTCATATGTTTTCACAGGAGTAGGTTGAAGTGGTCATCTGAACTTTTCATGTTTACTTTGGTGCTAACATGTAATCCCAAAATGTATCTGTGTTCTCAGATGTGACTAGTTCACAGTTTACAACATCCTTCACAACGTTCAAATGTATTTGACCCTTACATCAATTCTGTGAGATAGGTTGAGTATTGTGTAAGCTATAATAAGCACTCTTCCTTTTCCTTTTAGTTCTGAGGAAACTTCAAATACTGTACAGATCATATAATTTTAAAATAAAGGCCATCCTAGGTACTATAATCTGAATGAACCAAACGCAAATCATTACCATTGCCTCAAGTACCCTAGACTTTTATATAGAGCCAAGCACCTTTCTTTTTTTCTTTTTTTTTTTTTTGTGGTACTGGGGATTGAACTCAGGGGCATTCTACCTCTGAGCTACACCCCCAGCCCTATTTTTTATTCTTTATTTTGAAACAGGGTCTCACTAAGTTGTGGAGCGTGCGCCACCACGCCCGGCTTGCCAAGCCCCAACTGGAGACTCCTTACAGGATACCATGAATACACTCTAGACTGGGCTGGGTAACCCCACCCACGGACCTGTCCATTTCTCTATTTAATCCTAAAATGGTTTCTTACTCCAAAGCATTTGCATATACAAATATTGAAACCCATGTAATAGAATTGTACATTAAATTGAGTGTGCAATGACTAACATTACAGGAGTTAATATTTTCTGGCAGAAATGTTGCCAAAAAATGGAAAGGGAAATTAGTAGATTAATTTGGTTCACAGCAAACTCTTGTCCAGTATTTCTCTTGAAAGCTCAAAAGGAATTTGAACAATTTCAACATCAGAGTATCAGACATTCCAATATTTAAAGACAATAACTTGTAACATGTCCAATTGTGTAATTTGAAAGTATTTATTTGAAATAAATACTCTTATACTAAGTAAAAACCACATAGCTGGGCATAATGGCACACACCTGTAATCCCAGTACTTGGGAGGCTGAGACAGGAAGATCACAGATTCAAGGACAGCTTTAGCAACTTAGTGAGACCCTGTTTCAAAACAAAAAAATAAAAAGGACTGGGGGGGGGGTTTAGCTTGGAAGTAGGATGCCCCTGTGTTTAATACTCTGTACACCCCTCCAAAAAAAGAATAAATAAAATAAACATAAAAAAACAGTTGGAGCCAGGGGTGGTGGCGCACGCTTGTAATTCCAGCATTCGGGAGGCTGAGACCGGAGGATCTGGGTTCGCGGCCAGCCTCAGCTACCTAGTGAGGCACTCCGCAACTTAGTGAGACTCGGTTTCAAAATAAAGAATAAAAAAATAGGGTTGGGGGTATAGCTCGGAGGTAGAATGCCCCTGAGTTCAATCCCCAGTACCGCAAAAAAAAAACAAAAAACAAAAAGCAAAAAACAGTTGGGCATGGTGGTGCATTCTTACAATCCCAGTACTTGAGAGGCTGAGACTGGAGGATCCGGGTTCGTGACTAGCCTCAGCTATTTAGTGAGGCCCTCCGCAACTTAGTGAGACCCTGTTTCAAAATAAAGAATAAAAATTAGGGATAGGGGTGTAGCTCGGAGGTAGAATGCTCCTGAGTTCAATCCCCAGTACCGCAAAAAATTTAAAAATTAAAAAAAAAAACAACACATAAGCCTCCTTTATTTTGATTATATATATGCAAAACAGGCCCAAATCACAATCGTTTGCATTTAGCCCAAGATTTAATGCTCTGGATTTGGGATTATCTCACCCGCATTTTTATGCCAGGGATTAGGTGGGAAAGTTGCTCTCCAAAGGTAGAAAATATCAGCCTCTCATGAACTCTAGTTGCAACCTTCCCTATCTCAGCATTGCATTTGCTAATTTGTCTCCATGTCTGCTTGTGCAATCTCTGCTTTAAAAAGAAGGCATGCTGTAATCCCAGTATTTGAGAGGCTGAGATAGGAGGATCGCAGGTTCGCCTCCAGCCTCAGCAACTTGTGAGGCCTTCTGCAACTTAGTGAGACTCTGTTTCAAAATAAAGAATTAAAAAATCTGACTGAGGGTGTAGCTCATGGGTAGAAGGCCCCTGGGTTCCATCCTCAGTACCACAAAACAAAACAAAACAAAACTTCAGCTCCCTCTGTGACCTCCTATACATTTAACCTTGAAGTCCTTTGGCAGGTGACCTGGAAGGATATTTGCATTATCTTTATTCTGGTGAAATCTGTGCTTCTTGACTTCGAGAGAGACACATACTAGACTGGATTAATCCGGACAAATGTGAAAACATTGAACTGATTTCAGTCAATAGCCAATTTTGAAATCTCCAAGTTGTGAAAATATCAAATGAATTTATAAATGCATGACATAAAGTACTAGGGCAAACTCCTGCCTCCTAAGCAAGACACTGTGTTCTGACTGGATCCCACCAACTTGACTTTGTGACGTCCCTCTACTTCAAGACCTCAGTGTTCTCAGCTAAAAGAAAAAAAGATAAAAAATAAAAAGAGTCGGTTTTGAATGAAATAGTGTCTAGAATCCCGACCATAACTTGACAATCATTTACTAAGATGCTACTGCTACTTTACAGAGAAGGACTACTTATCTAAATAATTTTATCCAGGTCACGTGCTTTTTTTTTTTTTTTTTTTTTTTTTTTTTTTTTTTTTTTTTTTTTTTTTTTTACCTTTGGCCTTTTATGTACTGTTAGGATAATAAAAACCTTTAAATTTGAAACTCACAGACATAGAACCCTCTATCTGTGTATTGCACTAACATAAAATGCCACAAAAGTTACAGCTTGAGAGTATGAACGGTAAAGATAAAAACCAGATATTAGGTGAGCTGGGCGTGGTGGCGCATGCTTGTAATCCCAGCATTCAGGAGGCTGAGACCGGAGGATCCAGGTTTGAGGCCAGCCTCAGCTACCTAGTGAGGCACTCTGCAACTTAGTGAGACCCTGTTTCAAAATAAAGAATAAAAATAGGGCTGGGGGTATAGCTCAGAGGTAGAATGCCCCTGAGTTCAATTTCCAGTACCCCAAAACAAAAACAAAAACAAAAAACCCCCAGATATTAATTGAATGCTATTTCATAAACACATACACACACACACATATATATGTATATATACATACATACACACATTCAGGTATGTCATCTCAGTTGTGCCTTTTTTTTACTTTGTTTTTGACAAACCTCACCATATTACACTGGCTTTCAAACTCTCTAGCTCACTCATGGTCCTCAAAGATGCTTTTTGTCGTCCTTGAGACGGGTGAAATGGCTAAATCCCACTGCTCCGACATCTGTTTTTATCTGTTTGGCTTCTATTTAAGATCTTGTTAGGAAAAGAGTCCTTGGATAACTGTAGTCTAAAAACCATTGCACTACAGGGGATGGGGGTGCTTGCTTGAACTCCTAGTACTTGGGAGGCAGAGACAGGATGATCACAGGTTCAGACCAGCCTCAGCAATTTAGCAATATGAAAAATAAAAAAGGGCTGGGGGTGTAGCTTGGAGGTAGAATGCCTTTGGGTTTAATCCCAAGTACCTGGAAAAAAAAAAAAAAAAAACAAACAGAAAGAAAAGAAAATCACTGTACTATATAATGTAAAAGGCTTTGCACAAATGCTATGCTTTTAGAAAGCACTTCCTTACTGTAACTACCACTTAAAATATGTCATCAAACCAAAGGCTAGACAAATAATTTCTTATTGGTACTCTTTCTAATACCATAAGTGACAGGCTATATTTAATTGTATAGAATCATGCCATCAAATGCTTTAATAACTATACAAATATTAATATTTGATACACAGGCTCTCCTAGGATGACATAAACATAGCTGGATTGATAGGGTGCTAAATAGGCAAATCCTGTTTAGACAGTTGTAAGAGAAAGGAAGTATTTAGTGAAACAAGTTTGATAGTCTTGTCATCATAAAGCTGATAGCTATTTGGCAAAATTTAATCTTTCCCAAAAAGAATTTTGAGAAAAGGAACAATCAGAAACTTACGATCAGAAATTTGGATTAATTGCCCATAGTTCCCTTTTAGTACAATTCCTCTATCTAATTCTATGAGAATGGTCTCTTGGTCTGCTGGTTACCACAATTTTTTTCACGTGTGTGTGTGTGTGTGTGTGTGTGTGTGTGTGTGTGTGCGTGCACGCACAAGCACACACTTGCACTGGGGATTGAACCCAGGGGTAGTCTACCTCGGAGCTACAACCCCCAGCCCTTTTTATTTTTTATTTGGAAACAAGGTCTCTCTAAAATTGCTGAGGGCCTCACTAATTTGCTGAGGCTGGCCTTGAACCTTCTATCCTCCTGTCTCAGCTTCCCAAGTCCTGGGATTCTAGGCACGTGCAATCACACCTGGCTTTCACTATTTTTTAAATAATGAAAAGTTAGAAAAAAAATTAAGGATATATGTCAATGCTGGTCTCTAAGAGTACAAGGAAAGTCTTCTCCACTTTGAATATTACCAGCACTAGGAAATCATAGGGAAAAATCGGGCATGGTAGTGCATGCTTGTAATCCTAGCATTTGAGAGGCTAAGACTGGAGGATCTGGGTTCGAGGCCAGCCTTAGCTATCTAGTGAGGCACTCTGCAACTTAGTGAGACCCTGTTTCAAAATAAAATAATAAAAAAATAGGGCTGGGGGTATAGCTCGGAGGTAGAATGCCTGAGTTCAATCCCCGCAAAAAAAAAAAAAAAAAAAAAAAAAAATCACAGGGAGGGAGAAGCAGCAGGTCACCATGAAGCTCACTGGGGAGGTTTGGGACAGTCAAGAGGGATGGGGCCACTTCTCACACTTCTCAACTTCTTCCCAACCTCTTGGAGCTGACAACTTGGATATTTCTTTGGGTGTCTCTTCCAGTAGGTTCAGATCACTTTACCAAACAGATTGAGAACATTACCCTCATCTCTGGAAAGTGCTTCATTTCTATTTTTACCTTCCTGGAAGGTAGTCTCATTCTCCCCAAGTTCTAGTTAGTCTATTCAGAAGAAAGAGATGGGTGCAGTATGCCTTTAATCCCAGTGAGTCCCAGGCAGGAGGACTTCAAATCCAAAGCCAGCCTGGGCAACTTAGAGAGAATCTGGAGAAAGAGAGAGAAAGAGAGAGAAAGAGACAGACAGAACTTCCTTTTGTCCAAGTTCCAACCTGTGCCCCAAACATACAATGCGCCCGTTGGGGTGGGGGTGGGGGGACACTCAGAGCCACCTGTCACCTAGAAACTATAGCAAGTATCACTCACGGATAGGAAAACATGTTAGTTGCTATGGTAGCAGGAGATACACAGGTAGACTGGGTTGGGGGGAGAAATTAACTACCTGTCTCTCTCTGATCCTATAATTTTTAAATTGAGTCTTAGAAAGAAACAACTACTTTTCTGGAAATGCGAAAACCTTCGAGAGCCAGGACAAGAAAAAAAAAAAATATGATTCCACATAAAGATAAGGGAAACAGAGCAGTAAGAATTAATTGCTTTCTTTAGGATCAACTGAGATTTGCTCAGAATGTTTGTTTTGCCTCTCTACTCTATCGCTTTAATCCTAAAGACACTATTGGAGCTGGTGGCAGAGCCGGGAAGCGCGGCTTCTCTTTGAACAGCAGCTAGCTGTGCTTCCAAAGAGGAAGGGGGTGCAGGTAAAGGTTGGGGAGAGTGACCAGGTATTCCAGGCCCGCTGCCCGGAACGCGCGCCAGCCACTTCCTCATCCGTGCGCGCTCGCTCGCTGGGAGTCTCGGCGGGTGCTTGGAGCTCGGGGACTTGCATAACAAAGGCAGGTCCACACCGACTCGCTCCGGTGACGGGCTTGCCGGTTCCCTCCGGAGAGACACTGGCAGACGCCGCAGAGGAGGAGAAAAGTCCACAAACAACCCCCGGATCTCTCCACGCAGGTCTCCTTACACCTGGTTTCTCAAGAGCAGATGGCTTAGCCAACCTTCATAATCCCGGAGGAGCGCCAGGGCGGGAGGCTCCAACTACCTTTGCCCTAATTTATTGAGGGCTTTAAAAGTAGAAAATAAAACTTTGAACTCCACTCATCTGAAGCTTCGCTATTCAGGTGTGCTACTTGCCTTCGGGGGCCCCCGAAGATCACTCAAGTTAAAGCGACAAAAACAGATCTTGGAGCTGTGGCACGGGAAAGCATGCCCAGACCCGACGCAGCTGGTTCTCGGAGCTCGTTAGCTGGGGCGGACGGGCGCGGAAGTCCCCGCTCTGCCCTGCCTTCCTCTCCCGGATAGGATTTCCCCTGTTTCCCGGCCTGTAATCCTCCTCCTCCCTGGCCTTCCAGAACCCAGAAATAAGTAACCGTGTCCAGAAGGGGCAGAGAGAAAAGTAGAAAAAGAAAATGGCTCATGAAGGAAAAATAATGGGTCAAGGGGGAAGACAGCTGTAACTCCAAGACTATGGAAATTTGGAGTTTTTTTGTTTTTTGGTACTGGTGATTGAATCCAGGGGAATTATACCTTTTGTTTTGTTTTGTTTGTTTTTGTTGTTTTGTACAGGTGATTGAATCTAGGGGCATTATACCTCCAAGCCACGTACACCCCTGGCCCTTTTATTTTTTAATTTGAAATAGCGTCTTGCTAAGTTGCTGAGGAGGGCCCTGGCCCTCCCTTCCTCCTGTCTCAGCCCCCCGGGGATTCCAGGCGGGTGTACTTTGTAGTTTAGATAGCTGGCCGGGCTGTGAGCTGACCGTCCTGGCTTGACTCGGCCAGGCGGCTTTAGCGGCCTTCTGCATCTTGCTGTGGAGGACCGCGGGAGTTACTTTGGGGGGACGCGCCTGGGGTGGGGCGTGGGGTTTGGTTCTGAAACCGAGATTCCACTATTTTCGACTGGAAGGCGATTTAATGAGTTCAAAGGTTAGATGCACCCCTTTCAGTACCAGGGCCCCAAAGGAAGGAGCAGCTTCTGCCCTAGTCCAAGGGGCGGGGGCGCCCTGCTTTCTCCCACCCTCAGACATGGAAGCTTCCTGGCGCTTCCAGGGGCAGCGCTGTCTCTTCTCCTAAGCAGGCCTGGAGCGGGCTGCCTGCGGCGAGCGCTTTCCCCGGGAGGCCGGGCTGGCTGGGCGACCCCGAGGCCCTCAGGGCGCCCAGAGCTCCCTGCCCGCCCGGCCTCCTCGCCAGCTCCTGGGGAGGGGACACCAGAACCGGTTCCACTGGTCCCGGCACCTCGGGCGGCCGGGCGGGGCGGGCGAGTTGAGCAACAGCCTTCCCGGCCAGGCCCGCCCGATCGCCCGCGCAGGCTCGGCGGGGAGCAGGCGGTAGCAGCGAGCCGGGGATGCGGGGCCGGGAGCCCCGCGCTGCTGCTCCGGAGCGGGCCTGTGCCGGCCGACCCTCCGCCCGGAACCTGCTCCGGCCCGGCCTTTCTCTAGGGTCCCCTTGATCAAGCCGTCCCTGTCATCCTGTATTCCCGCAGCCCAGTGTGATCAGAATGTGTGTGTGTGTGTGTGTGTGTGTGTGTGTGTGTGTGTGTGTGCGCGCGCGCGCGCGCCTGCCCAAGGGCATTCTACCTCCCAGCTACACCCCCAAGTCCTTTTTTACTTTTTTTTTTTTTTTTTTGCGGTACTGGGGTTTGAACCCAGGGGCATTCTAACTCCAAGCTACACTTCCAAGCCCTGCTTTTTATTCTTCATTTTGAAACAGGGTCTCACTAAGTTCAGAGGGCCTCACTAAGTAGCTGAGGCTAGCCGAGAGCCTGTGATCCTCCTGTCTCAGCCTCCCATATACCGGGATTACAGGCGTGCACCACTAAACCTTTTTTTTTTTCCTTATTATTTTGAAACAGGGTCTAAGTTGCTGAAGCTGTCCTGGAGCCTGCCTCCTCCTCGTCTCAGCCTCCCCAGTACTAGGATTCCAGATGTGCACCGCCTCGCTGGCCCAGCTTAAACTGCAGCTTTTAACCCAAAGATTGTGGTGCGTGGGTATCCAGAAAGTCCCCAAGGCAGAGTGGGGCCCTGGAGACACCTGCCAACATCCTGGCTGGCAGGGCGGGGTCCTCACCCGGGCCCAGCCCCGTGGGGTCAGGCTGCTCCTACTTGTCCCGGAAAAGACACGTGTGTTTCACAGGGATGAGTCCGTTGATATCCAAAATTTAAACGGTGTTTTGGAGTGCTGAGGAATGCGGGCTGCTGCAAGACTGGAAGGTAGAGTATACTTAAGGGAAAATGTGGAATGTACCCAATGTTTTCCTTTCCTTCTTTTGAGCTAGTTTAAGTCCTTTTTACTGACGAAACTGTTTAGCCATGTGCAAATGAGTAACTCTGCCTCCTGGCACAGTCCCTCTGGGCTGTGCTGATCAGCCAGCCAAGGCTGGTGGTGCCCCTTAGTCACCCAGGGCCTCTCTGAGCCATAGTGTCCCCTCAGTTTAGAATATGTTGGAAGAATAAAGTGACTACCACTTTTTATAAATTAATGTCTTTTTGTATCATCTTTTTTTTTTTTTTTTTTTTTTTTTTTTTTTTTTTTTTTTTTTTTTTTTTTTTTTTTTTTTTTTTTTTTTTTTTTTTTTTTTTTTTTTACCGTACTGGGGATTGAACTCAGGGGCATTCTACCTCTGAGCTACACCCCCAGCCCTATTTTTTATTCTGAATCAGGGTCTCACTGAGTTGCGGAGTACCTCACTAGGTAGCTGAGGCTGGCCGCGAACCTGGATCCTCCAGTCTCAGCCTCCCAAATGTTGGGATTACAAGCGTGCACCACCACGCCCGGCTTATATCATCTCTTTTAAGTAATGCATTCTTTTTTTAGGAGAGGAGAGCATGCCTTAATTTTTCCTCTAGCGGAGATAGTTTGTATTTTAAACAAAATTGGGAAATAATATTAATCAAATATTCTCACTAGATTAAATTTTCTGGTTTGGAAAAATCTGTTTTTGCCAAAAATAAAAATATAAAAACATTTTAAAAAGTATTCCAAAGGGCCAGGATTCAATTCACTACATATCTAGTGAGACAGTTAACTTTTTTTTTTTTTTTTTTTTTTTGTACTGGGGATTGAACTCAAGGACATTCTACCTCTGAGCTACCCCCATCCCTTTTTAAAACATTTTCTGTTTTTGAAACAGGGTCTAGCAGATGCCATGGAGTGTGCCTGTAATCCCAGTACTGGGAGGCTGAGACAGAAGAATCGAAGGTTCCTGGCCAGCCTCAGCAACTTGTGAGGCCCTCTGTAACTTAGACCCTGTTTCCAAATCAAGAATAAAATAGGGCTGTGGGGTGTAGCTCAGAGGTAGAACCACCACCACTGGGTCTATTTAAAAAAAAAAAAAAAAAAAAGAAATAGAAAAGGTTGCACACCCAGGGTTTTAGTCCTAGTCCCCAGTACCCACATACACACCAAAAAGAAAAGAAAAGAAAAAAGAAACAGAGTCTCACTAAGTTGCTGAGGCTAGCTTCATACATGCAGTCCTGCTGTCCCATCCTCCCAAGTACTGAGATTACAGACTTGTGCCACTGTGACCAGCAGCGAGACACTTAACTTTAAATTTTTATTTCATAGCTAGGCAACTTAAAGAGACCCTTAGCAATTCAGCAAGGCCCTGTTTTGAAATAAAAAAAATAAAATAGGGTTGGGGGTGTAGCTCAGTGGTAGACTGTCCCTGTGTTCAATTCCAAGTACCACAAGAAAAAGAGAGAGAGAGAGAGAGAGAGAGAGAGAGAGAGAGAGAGAGAGAGAGAGAGAGAGAAAGAAGAAGAAAAACAAAGAATAGAAAAAACAAAACAGGGCCTCACTAAGTTGCTGAAGCTGGCCTGGTCCCTTTCGGCACCCCTGTTCCACTCTCCCATACTAAGATGATAAACCTGTGCCACCACGCCTGGCAGCAAGACACCTTAAATTTTTTATTTCATTATAGGAGTATTACTTTTTTTATTATGAAACATTTCAGGCATACAAAAATCCTCCAGGCAATTATATAATAAACATCTGTCCTCCTCTACCCAGCCCAGGAGATAAAGCTTTACAGATGTTGAGTGAAGCCCCTGCCTCGTATGACCCTCCCGATCCTAGTTTCTTTCTTCACATGCCAGAGACAACCGTTACCCTGCATTTGCCATTTATAATTCCCATGCATTAGAAAAGCATTTTCACTACATACGTGTATATACACAAAAAAGCACATCGCGTGCTGCTGTTTTGCATGTTTCTGATCTTTACATAAGTGGTGTCATATGGTAGTCACATTTCTGTGATGGGCAGAGGTGTTACTCGACGCCATTTTTTGGTGATGACCACATTGACTACAGTAGAGGTGCTTCTTTCCCTGGATCTACTGCCCAAATCGCCATTGTCTAGACACTCGGGTCTCTGGTGAAGGAGGTAGGTTGTTTCTCTCTTTTCTCTGTCATAAACAATGCTGGTATAAAACTTCCTGGATAGGTTTCGTTGTGCACATGTGAGGATTTTCACCGAGGAGTGGAAGTGTGTCAGAATTTTGAGTATACAATCTGCAAGGCTGCCAAATTGCTCTCCAGAGTCACCAGTTTTACATTTTTACTGTGGAAATATAAGAAAATACAGATTACAGATGAGGGAGAAAAAAGGGGCGGGGGTCATTCCTCTTTTTCTATCCCCAGTACCAAAAAAAAAACATTGGTATTTAAACTTTCAGGTTTATTCTTCTGTGATATGCATATATAATTTATTTTGGAGGGGTGTTGGAGATTAAAACAGGGTGGTGGGGTGGGGTGGGGTAGGGTGAGGGGTGGAATTTCTACCTTTGAGCTACACTCCCAGTACTATTTTATTTTTTATTTTGAAACAGTGTTTTGCTAAGTTGCTGAGGCTGGCCTCGAACCTGAGATCCTCCTGTTTCAGCCTCCCAAGTATTACACTTACAGGTGTGTGCCACTGTGCCTGGCTTGTATGTATATACTTATGGCTAAAGCTTAGGGATCCTCTTTTTTATTCCTGTGTGTGCTGCTAAGGATTGAACTCGGGGCCTCACACATGCTAGGCTGGCCCTTCCACTAAGCTACACCCCAGCCCCTGGTTCCTGTTTTTATTTTTTTTTTTTTTGCGGTACTGGGGATTGAACTCAGGGGCATTCTACCTCCGAGCTAAACCCCCAGCCCTATTTTTTATTCTTTATTTTGAAACCGAGTCTCACTAAGTTGTGGAGTGCCTCACTAGGTAGCTGAGGCTGGCCGCGAACCCAGATCCTCCGGTCTCAGCCTCCCGAATGCTGGGATTACAAGCGTGCGCCACCACGCCCGGCTCCCAGTTTTATTTCTTATTTGGAAACAGTGTCTCGAAAGTTTGACAAGAGTCTCACTACTTGCTGAGACTGTCCTTAAATCTGAGATCTTCCTGTCTCAGCCTCCCAAGTACTGGGATTACAAGCGTGTGCCACCATGCCCAGCTGGTTCCTGTTTTTAAACTGAACACTATACAGTGAGCAGTTCACTACGTCACTCATCATTCATTTTAGAACATTATTTTAATGGCTGCAGATTAGTTCGCTGTAGGAATATTTCCTTGGTTTATAGCTGCTATTTCTCTGGTTTATTCACCTGTTAAACATCTAGACAGTAATTTCTCATTCTTACCAGAAGAGCTATGAAGAAGTACAATGTGGTTTTAAACCAAAACACTTTTTGATTCATCTTCTTCATGGTTGTTGTAGTGGCTTAATCTGTTCTTTTGTTGCTGGAGCAGCTAAAATCTTTCAGGATAAAAGAAAAGCCTTTAATTTAATTTTTAAATATTCTTCCTGTTAATGGATTTTATGGCTGGATAGCATTTTGTTGAAGAAATGTAACACCTCCAGTTACATGTTCCACAGTAGATGGTTTTTGTTGTTTTTTTTTTTTTGGTGTGTGTGTGTATGGCACTGGGGATTGAAACCAGGGTCATTCTGCCTCTGAGCCACACCCCCAGCCCTATTTTATATATTTTTATTTTGAAACAGGTCCTCAGTAAGTTGCTGAGGCTGGCCTCGAACCTGTGATCCTCCTGTCTCAGCCTCCCAAGTGCTAGGATTACAGGTGTGCGCCACCACCACTCCCAGCTTAGATGAGCTGTTGCAGATGTTGCTGCTGCAGGTGTGCATAGGCTTTGTCCTCTGTCACCGAGTGAGCTTCCCACAGCTCCTGCTCATGTGGCGCCAGCCACCAACAGCCAGGTACGTGACCAAACAAGCTTCACCTGAGTCTCAGTTTACATCACCTGCAACATGGAGCTAACAGAGGTAAGAATTAACATTTACTGAGGGCCAATAACAAAACCGCGACAGCACTAAGTGCTGTACTTGAATCATTTCATTGAATGCTCACAACTTTCAGGTGCCTAGCGCTGTTGCTCCCATTTCACAGCTACTAAACGGAGGCAGAGACAGCTTCAATAAATTCTCCAGGTTACAACCAACAGTTGATTCAAATTTGCAGACTCCGTCCTAAAGCCTGCCCCGTGTACAGACATTTTATCACAGTTGCTTTCGCTCCCTTCACCCCATCTCTGTCTGTTTTTCCCTCATTTTTTTTTTGTACTGAGGATTGAACCCAGGGGGCATTCTTTCTACCTCCGAGCTACACCCCAGCCTATTTTATTTTTTATTCTGAAACAGGGTCTCACTAAGTTGCAGAGGGCTTCACTAAATTGCTGAGGTTGGCAGCAGACCTGTGGTCCTCCTGTCTCAGCCTCCCAAGTACTGGGGTTACAAGCTTGTGCCACCGCTCCTGACTTGCTCACTCATTATTTTAAAGTTGTAGACATACTGACATTTCACTTCAAAATACTTCAGAATTACCACACTTAAGAAAACTAACCATGGGGTGTGGTGGTGAATGCCTGTAATCCCACTACTTTGGAGGCTGTGACTGGAGGATCTCAGGTTTGAAGGCAGCCTCAGGAACTTAGCAAGGTCCTCTGCAACTTAGCAAGATCCTGTTTCAAATTTAAAAAAACTAAATAAAATAGGGTGGGAGTGTAGCTCAAAGGTAGAATGTGCTTGGGTTCAATCTCCAGTACCAAAAAACAAAACAAAAGCAAACAAAAAACCTCCACCAAACACTAATTTGATATCACTTAACATACAGTCCTATGTGTGTGTGTGTGTGTGTGTGTGTGTGTGTGTGTGTATGTGTACACATGTCTCCTAGAAATAGAATACCTGGGATTTAATGTGTGCATGCCACTTTCACCAGGTAATAAAAGTATTTTCCAACATGCCTTGCCCTCCTAGATGACACCCTCCTTGTATCAGTTTGAGAATTTCTGTAGTTTGACATCCACATCAGACTACAAGTTATTGCTAAATCTGACGAGGTATGAAGTGGTCTCTCATTGTGGTTTTTATTTGCATTTTCCTGATAATTTACCAGGTGGAACTTCAGAGACTATTCTTCTCTCTTGTATGTGAAATGCCTGTTCATTTCTGTTACCCATTTTTTTTTTTTTTTTTTTTGATGGTTGGTTTGTCTTGAAGGCTTTTCTCTTTAAGACGGAAACTGGCATGGCAAATTCCGACTGTAACCCCTGGTTACTCGGGGCTCTGGATCACACGCAAATGGTCCGTGGAGGAGGAAGTGGGGAAGAGAGGGATGCTTTCCTCAAAGTGATTACTTGGATGTTTGGATTGCAGAGGTGGAAATGAAGCATAGACAGTTTTCTGCTGAATAGCAAAATCTACCCATATTTCTACAATCTCACAAGATAACTCACGGAAATAGCAGCGGTGCTATATTTAAGTAAGAGATGAGTTGAATTGCCTGGCCTATTTTCCACCTGTCCTATTTCCAGAAATCTAAGTTATGAGGACAGTTGTAGGAGCGACTCCAGGTGTTTCCTGCCTTCGCACCTGTCCTTCAGACAGTGAGGACTTGGGTCATAAGGACCTTGAGCCCCTCTCCATTTTCACCAGGACTGCACACAGAAAATCAATAGCAGGATCTTTTAATAATGCTCCAGAGACTTGAAAAGGGCCTGTTAAGAGAGGTTTAAGCCCAAATAAAGGAACTCCAGAGTGAGGTGTCCCTGTATGTGCTGTAATTTTCCTTTGACTTAGAGCTATTTGTAGCTGTGCCCCCAGTTGCTACAGCGGAATTCAGCTGGGGCTGATAATCCAGATTTTTCAGACAGAACACAAGATAGAGTGTATCAGTTTATTCATGTGGCAGTATAAGAAAATTTGCAAAGAAAATAAAGTGTGATTAATCGCTTTTTTTTCAGTGTATAAATGTGAAGCTTTAGTATAAATCACTTTACAGTGATTTATAGCGTTTACTGTTTCTTATCTAAGCGACTATGGAAAATAGAACTATTCTTGTAGATGCGACAAAATGCAGTATTCACTACACTGTAACTCATTAGCTTCAAGTCTTGGATGGTATTTCTGAGATTTCAAATACAAGATCTGGAAATAGAAATATTTCATTGCTACTGGGTCCATCTAGATAATGTCTTTAAAAATGACTATGTACTGTATCTTGACTGAGATGAGTATGTAGTTTCATCAAAATTAATAGAATCATATAAAGTATGTTTATTTTATAATGTATAAATTATACATCAATAAGGAAGAGTATTGGGGGGGTACATTTCAGAATCACCCTCTGGCTGAAGTGGCAGAGATCGTATGGACTGGTAGTCCTCTGTTCATGGGGTCCTCCTGGGATCAAGGGTCTTGGTTCCAGGTGGAAAATCTTTGTAATCACTTTGGGGAAGACATAAGAACAGGGGGTATATTTTTAGCTGCCATAAACTTAACAATAAAAGCCAGGAGCAAATTTTCCCCTGGCCCTGGCTCCACTTCCACCTTCAGTTGAAAGAGACATATCATATCCTACTTTTTCTTCACTCTGGCCAAGGTAAGGGAGGGCAACTATCTGGAAAATATGAAGAGAAGAAATGTAGATGCTATCACACTTGAAATTCATTCCAATTCTCTTTGCATCCACAACTTAGCCTGTGTGACAACCAGGAACTAGAAGGTAAAAGTAGGTGAGTGGTTTCCACATTGTTTGTTTGTTTTTATACTGGGGATTGGACCCAGAGACATTCTACCTCCAAGCTACACCCCAAGCCATTTTTATTATTTTATTTTGAAGCAGGGTCTCACTAAGTTGCTGAGGGTCTTGCTGAGGTGTTGAGGCTGGCCTTGAACCTGCAGTCCTCCTGTCCCAGCCTCCCATATACACCATGCCCAGCTACACAGAGCTTTATACCTGATCTCTTCCTTCTCCTCCTTCCTCTCCTCTTTAGAATAATGGCAGAGGGTAGCGGGTGCAGGAACCATCTGAGCTAGAGGGTTTTGGGATTGGAAGTCCCTGGAGGGAACTTTCCTTCTTTCAGCACTGTTTGCAATTTTTTTTGGGGGGGGGGTACTGGAGATGGAACCCAGGGGCATTCTACCTCTGAGCTACACCCCCAGCCCGACTTTTTATTCTTTTATTTTGAAACAGGGTCTCACTGAGTTGCAGAGGGCCTCACTAAGCAGCTGAGGCTGGCCGAGAACCCAGATTCAGCCTCCCAAGTACTGGGATTACAGGCGTGCGCCACCACGTGCGGCTCTGTTTGCAGTTTTTGACTTAGATGTTTGCCGACCAACAACTAGTTGGCCTAGAGTACCATTTTGCATTCAGAAAGAGTTTTTTAAAAAAAATATTATTATTAAATTAGTTGAATTAGTCTTACTTATAAATAAGGAGACATGACTCCTTTAAAATACATACCCTAATCTCCAGTGAATGTTAGAAAATCCTTAGAGTCATATAATCTTTTCTTTGCTCTAATATCCATCTTCTCTTTTTGCAAATTACATCCACTTTCTCTCCCAGAAGCCTCTGAGTTAGAATGCTAACGCCAGTACCAGGAACTGAAGACAAAACTGTTTTCAAATCATCCTTCATAGATCTCATTTGGTACTTATCCATGTTTTATCTGTTCCTTTGTACTTTTTAATTTGTTGAGGAAGCAGTTTTCTTGAGTTGCCTGTTTGTGTAGAATTACTCTTGTTGAACTGAAGGCTTATCATTTATCTTTCTTTTTTCACTGTTTTGTTTCACACACATAAAAAAGGTGACAAAAATATGAAGGTCCCTGGAAACCCCTTTGTACCTGTTTTCAATTTCAATCTCCTTCCTTCCCCTCTAGAAATAGCTGTGTTCTAAAATTGGTGAATGTCTTTCCCATATGTTTTAATATTTTCTTCATGTATCTGTTCTCTAGCAATAATTGATTCATGACTTGAAACATACATATATATTCATATAATATATGCATACATCACTTGACATTATGTTTTTAGACTTTCTATTCCGATTGTTTTCTACATTATTTTACTATTCTATTGTGATGTTTCTTTCATCTTATTTTGAACATTTTTAATGTGCTTTTATTGGTGCATTATCGTCTCACATCATAATGTAAATCACGTTGACATTGACATTCATGCACACAGCACTTGGTGCTCCCCCACCCCCATTCAGATTTACTTAGCATTTAGTCAAGCATGTTGGTTCATGCCGTAGTCTCAGTACTCAAGAAGCTGAGACAGGAGGATCACAGGTTCAAAGTCAGTCTCGGCAACTTAGCAAGGCTCTCAGCAACCTAGTGAGACTCTGTTTCCAAATCAGAAATAAAATAGAGCTGGGGGTATAGCTTAAAGGTATAATGCCTCTGGTTCAATCCTCAGTACAAAAAAAAAAAATCCATTGAACAGGATAATTAATAGATAGGACAAAAGTGGTGGAAAATTATAAACCAGAAGATGAATTTAAGGACATTTCTCAAAATTGTTAGTCCAAAACGTCTTTATTCACTCTCAGTCTTGAGTGAAAATTTAGCTGGATATAGAAAGAGAACAATCTATTGTGAGAACTATCTTCCCTTAGCACCAGGAGAAGATGCCATTCACTTATAGCGGATATCTATTATGACTAGGGACAAGTTTCATGATGGTCTAATTAGATGTTTTTTGCATTTTGTTTTTAGGAGATGTGCTTTTGTCCTTTGGTTGCTTTTAAGATTTTTTTATTCTCATCATTGACAGTCTGACCACTCACCATAGTATATCAAACTATGAAATTTTAATTTTCATATCCTAGCTGGGCCTTTGTATGCTTCTAAGCCTGAAGATTCATTTATGTTTTTCTTTAGTTCTTGGAAATTTAGCTGTTGTATGGTTCTTTCTTCACTTTTGTCTTATATATTCATTATCTCGTTTTCTGAGGCTTTCTTTCTTTTTCTTTTCCCTTTTTTGTGGTACTGGGAATTGGATCCAGGGGCATTTCTACCTCTGAGACATACCCTTAGCCCTTTCTATTTTTTTGTTTTGCAATGGGGCCTTGTTAGGTTACTGAGAGTCTCACTAAATTGCTGAGGCTATCCTTGAGCCTGTAATTCTCCTGTCTCAGCCTCCCAAGTACTGGGATTATAGTTATGTGCCACTGGGACCTGCTGAGTTTTTTTTTTATTTCAATGACCATCTTTTTTATATAGAGAGACTAAATTTGGTTCTTTTCCAAGTTGTTGTTTGTCCTCTGAGGTTTTTTTTTTTTTTTTTTTTGTACTGGGAATTGAACCTAGGGGTCCTCTACCCCTGAGCTACACCCTCAGCCATTTTTAGTTTTTCTATTATTTTTATTTTGAAACACAGTCTTGCTAAGTCACCATGTGCTGGCCTCGAACCTGTGATCCTCTGTCTCAGCCTCCTTGCTTGCCCTGTTTTATATTCTTTTGTTATGGTCTTTGTTTATATCTCTAATCATGTTATAGTTATTACATGGCTTCTTTCAGAGTACTTTCTAGGCAGTGAAGTGCTGATCTAGTTGCTCTATCTGTTGACTCTATCTCCTGGCGATTAAATTTTTCTGCACCTTGTAATTTTTAATTGTGAACTTACCTTATTTTTTTCTTCCTAGAAGATACATAAAAGCATCCCTATGGTCTGTGTGTACCTTTTTACTGCTAGGGCTCTAGAGGTTTCAGGTATCCTTGATTTTTAATTTAGTATCATTTCTCAACTTAGGATTCCTAAATCAAACAGGTAGTGTACATTCAGACCCCATACGCATATGTATCTTAGGCCTGGACGTTCCATTTCTCAATGGGTCTTTCTTCCACCCGAGTCCCCAGATACAGAACATACCACTTAGGGATGCAGTCATAGTGGCCTAACTCAGTGAGGTCTTATTTACTTATTTACTTGTTAATTTTTGTGAGGAGTGGGCCCAGGACCTAGGGCGGACTCACCAAGGGCTCTACTATAGAGTTATATCCCCAGCCCCTCAGTGCGGTATTTGTTTTCTAACATAACAAGACAGTTGCAAGCAGGCAGAGCAGGACAGAAAATCTGTCATCCAGACCCTCTTCCTGAAGCTCTTATATCTCCTTGCCCCTCCAGTCTCAAGGTGTGGCCTTCATCCTCTGGTTACTTTTTGGGGTGCACTGGCGGTTTCACTTCTGGCCTCACAGATACGTTCCGGGTTAAAAAAAAAAAAAAAAAAAAAAAAAAGAAGCAGGAAGCCACCAGAATCTTCCATACCAGGAGAACTAGGCTTTCCCAGAAATGTAACTTCTGTGTAAGAATTAGCCAGAACTGTGCCACCTGGTCATCTCCAGGGCCAGGGGAGGGCTGTACAACTCATATACTACCATCCATTCTTATCTTCATTCATGGCACTTGGGAATTTCCTTCCCCCAAATTGGCTACTAAAACAAATTTTTGTTAGTTTTATACAATTCAGAATATCTGCACATTTGCTTAGTCTGTCGTGTTGTCTAAAGAGTCATCTGTTTGTCCACCAAATAGCTCGTTCCTTCCTTCTTTCCTCCATCTCTCCTTTCCTTTCTTCCTCCCTCCCTTCATTTCTTCTTTCTTTCCTGTCTTCCACAGATACTGTGCGTCTCTTTCATACCAGGCCTCCGTGCCAGGCTCTGGAAATATGGTGGTGAACGGAGGGAGCTTTAGGGGACTGCTAAAGCTGAAACTATTTTTCACCCCCTGAGCCTATTTGAAGTTCAGAGTTAGCCAACTGTATTCTATTTCTCCAGCCTCAAGGATCATCCCCAGAGATACATTGCTCTTGGTTTAGAAAGTAATTCTGAAACCCTTAACTGGGGGCCCAAGGATTGACGGGGGAAGACTGCTCATCTCTTCCTCCTCTTTAGTTAATTACCTTGATTATTTGCTCTACCATCCGTTTAAGCTCCCCACCCCTGCGGAGCTTCGAGATCCCTGGGAAGAATGGCTTCTCTCTCCCGGGCAGCCCTCCCCAGGCTGGTTTTAGTTATGATTTTCTCTGGCTTACCCATCAATAGGAGTCCATCGGCTTTCTCAACTTTCATAAATTTTTCAAGTTTTCTAATTGGCCATTGGCACTGTTTCTCATGTATGCAGTATTATGGAAGTATTAGTTTTTGTATTTCATCATTTCTATGGGATTTGAGGAAGCAGGCTGAATGAACACTTATGTGCAATTTGCAACCTTGAACCAGAAGCCCCAGATAGGTGGTCATGCACATTCTCTCAGCGCTGTTTTGGAGCTAAGAAAGAAACAAGATAATTCAGTAGAATATACTACAATCCTTAGTACCAGAGGTGTGCTACTGCCGGTTTGAGCCAGCTCACAAGAGCTGATTGTTAAAAGGTTCGGAATTTGAGTTGGTTGATTTCACTTTGATATCCTGAAATTAGGAATATTCATAACCACTGAATCAGCAAACACTGAAAATCAGCTCTTGCCCTTTCTTGAGAGCAGGTTGTTAAACATTCATCAGCATACCACTAGTCTTCATTCTTGAGTGACTTGTAGTATAGCTGTAGAGAGAAGACATTTACCGAAGGAGAAGTAAAATAAGCAAGCAGCCATCAAGTGAAAAACAGAATAGAACAGACACTCCAAGTGCGGAGAGATTCAGACAGCAGAAATCCATGTCAACTGTAATAGCCCAGGAAGTTTGAAGATGGCAGCATCGCAAGCAGAGCCTTCCTGCCTCTGACAAGGGAAGGCGTGGTGGGGAACTGAGCCTGGGTTGGAATCCCAGCTCTTTCCCGTCCTGCCAGCTCAGTGCCTCTAATAAGCACAGTGACAGCCAACATCAGTGGGCTCCTAAATATGGGCAGGCAGTGTTCTAGGTTCTTTACATAAATTAACCGCATCATCTGCAAAATGTTGCTTATCTCAAAGGGCCATTCTGAGTATTAAAGGAGGGAATTCCTAGAAAGAGCATGCCTCGCAGAATCTCCCCCAAATGAGCTTTTTTTTCTTTTTCCTGACAAACTTCTTATAGAAAGTCAGCCCTTCTTCCATTCAGATGTTTCCTGCTGGACCCGGGAAGATGGTGGGTTAGGTGGAATGTTTAGCAGGGAGCACTTCCGACAGAGGGGAGGTGGGCACCGAGGCACAGAGACAAGGACAGGAGCAGCGAGCGACTGGTGCTGATGCCACCGGGGGAAGCCGAGGGTTTCCCTTGCTGAGCGTAAACAATGGAACGGGGAAACTGGGGACCGGCTGTGGAAAGCCCTGGGTTCCAAGTACAGAATTTTATATTTCCTGTGATGAGAAATAAGGAACCATTGTAAGTGCTTGAAAAGGCAAGAGCATGATTCAGACAGGGTTCTAGGAACAGGACTCCGGCGGGCTGGTGCTTCTGCAGAGTGCTCGGGAGAGGGGCAGAGACGGAGGCCTGACAGGGTGCTTTCCTGTCGCACCCATCGTGGGGTGGTCCACGTGGGCGAGACAGGAAAGGCTGGGCTGTCACTGAGACAGTCTAAGAGCAGGATTCATCAGACAAAGAGTTTGGTAAAAAGACAGTAAGAATCGGATTCTTTTAGAAATGAATGAGCTAGAAATATGTGACCACGACATTGGTAAGAGGGGTCTGAACCAGAAATTAAGACAAATAGAAAAGGGGGGTTCTTTCCCCATCCCCAAATAAAACTACTTTAAATTGAAAGTAAGACGATGGCCTTTTTTAAATTAGTGGAAAGTCATTTTTCTTTTTCCTTTTTTTTGTTACATCGTGTGTGGGTTTTGGTACTTTCT
Source organism: Graphiurus murinus (assembly GCA_004027655.1). NCBI lineage: Eukaryota > Metazoa > Chordata > Mammalia > Rodentia > Gliridae > Graphiurus > Graphiurus murinus. Next base: position 43,040 of record PVLC010004221.1, read on the forward strand.
GTTCATTAAATTACATTAAATTAATGCGAATAAACTCATTGAGTTTGTTTAGTTTCATAACCGAATGCCATGGTATCTATATTTAATCTTGTTTTCCTAACTACCCACAAAATAATGTTAAAAAATGGTTTTATCGTGGTTTGGGGCTGTAATTTTTTCCTAGCTCCTGGAGAGAGCGCAGGAAGCGGGCAGGGCCTGTTCCTGCCTGTCGCCGGCTCTTGTCAGCAAGCAGCTGTGAGGAGGATGTGCGGACCAGAGATGGTCCTGGGGCACCGGGCAGCTGTGCATGGAACACCCAGGCCTTTCTCTCACCCAAGGCCAGCAGGAGCGTTGCGGGGCTGTGTGGTGCCACGCCCCAAATCTGCCTCACCATTGTGGTCCCAACCAGCTTGGGTGAAGGCCTCCAGGGACCCTCATATTGCTAAATCGGTTGCTAAATCCGGTGGAGGCTTTGGCTTCTTGACCTTCAGGGGTTTTGAGCAGCTGTGACACGATTCTACTCCCTCCTTTTTCTGTGGTGCTGGGGATTGAACCCAGGGGTGTTCTACCCCCAAGTGCCACCCCCAGCCCTTTTAATTTTTTTGTTGTGAAACAAGGTCTCGCTAAGTTGCTGAGAGTCTCACTGCGTTGCTGCGGCTGGTCTTGAACTTGAGATCCTCCTGTCTCAGTCTCCCAACTACTGGGATTACTGCTGTGTGCCACCACACCCAGTTCTCACTCCTTCCCTTTTGAAAAGTATTTTTATCATCTGGGACTTCTGAGACACTACATTGCCCAGATTCTTCTTTCTTGTCTCTGCTTGATACTTCTTAATATGAGTAAGTTTACAACCCAGATGTTAAATCTCAGAGCTTCTCCACATTAGCCATGAAATTTCTATCTCTGTCTTATTTTACTGTCTGCTCTATGGAAGTAAACGCATGGCTACTTATGGCTATCATCTCCATCTATATTAGTGTTTCCTAAAATTTTTATCTCACTTGACATTTCCTTTGAGTCTTACACCTGTATACAGACGCCTACTCAATATCATGGAGTTGTCTCGGAAGCACCTCAGACGTAGCGTGTTGTAACCTAACTTTATGATCCCCCCCACTCCGTATATTGTCCTTTGATTTTACACATTTCACCATAATTCATAAATCTCCAGTACCAGCATCCATCTAAAACCTAGAAACATAGGCATTGTTCCAGATTCCTCCATTTACCCATCTTCCCACTCCTTCCAGAGAATCCAAATTTTATCACCAAGCCCTGAAAAATTTACCTCCTAAATAACTTTTGAGTATATCGATACCTTTCTATGCTCACCATGGTCTGATTGACCATGATCCCTCACTTGTGTTAATGTAGTAACTTACCTAACTTGTTTTCCAGAATGTTTTGATTTCCTTTCAAACTACTTTCTGCATAGCAGATGTAAAACATAAATTTCATCATTTTAATAGACTGCTATGGTTCGGGTAAGCATCCCCCAAAAGTACATGTGTTGGAGGCTTAGTCCATTGCTCGTGGGAAGTACTGGAACCTTTATGAGGTGGGGCCTGATGGAAAGAAGGTCACTGGGAGTGTGCCCTAGGAGGGCATATTGAGACCCTGGCTCCTTCTCTCTCTCTCTCTCTCTCTCTCTCTCTCTTCCTGGCCACCATGACGTGCAGCTTTGCTCAACTGCATGATCCCCATCATGCTGGTCTGTCTTGCCACAGGCCCACAAGCAATGGGGCCCACCAACCATGGACTAAAATCTCTGAAGCTGTGAGCCAAAACACACCTTTTATCTCTTTACGCTGATCATCTCAGGTGTTTTGTCAGAGCAATGGAAAGCTAAGTAACACACAGACTGAATATTTGTGTGCCCCCCACAGTTCTTATGTTCGAAGTCTAATCCCAGTGGGATGGTATTTGGAGGTGGGTCCTTGGGGAGGTGATTAGGTCATTAAGGGCCTTGTGAATGGGAGAAGGAGACTCCCTCTCTTTCTGCTCTCTACCACGTGAGGACATAAGAAGACAGATTTCTGCAAACCAGGAGGTAGGTTTCCACTAGATACAGATCCGCGGGCACCTGGATCCTGGTGAATGTCTGTTGTTTAGGCCCTCTGGCCTGTGGACTTTTTGTTATAATAGCCAGAATGGACGCAGGCAGTCATGTTCCCCCAGGCTTCATAAAACCCTCTGAATCTGCCAGAGTAAGTCCTTGGTAACAAAGGACCTAGGACACCTCATTAGCTCTCGTCAGCAGCATTTGAACACTCCTTCACAGTGTGTCTGCCTCATGGAAGCTTCACTTTGGAATTCGGGCTGGTGGAGTCTCCTCTCTGTGGAGTGTTGCTGGTCATGGCAGAGAGAAAAGAGCAAGGGGCCCCCATGCGGGCTCCTCGAATCTGCTGGGAAGGGCGCGCCGCATTCCACTGGCCAGAGTCAGCCAGTCTGTCCTGAGTTCAACAGGGAGGGACAACGGGGAAAGGAAGCCAGGACACGAGGTGACCAGCAGCACAGTTTACCCCGGCTTCAGTGAGGACGAAGCCCAACCCCTTAACGGGCCTGTACACCCCCGATGTGTGCTGTCTGCTGAACTTGACCTCTGACCTTCTCATCCCTCATCCTCTGTACCATAAGCAAACTCTGCTTTTCTTTTCTTCTTTCTCTCTTTCATACTGAGGATTGAACCAAAGGACATTCTACTTCCGAGCTACACCCTCAGTCCTTTTTATTTTAAAACCGGGCCTTGCTAAGTTGCTGAGGTTGGCTTCAAACCTGTGATCCTTCCTCTCGTCTTAGCCTCCCAAGTACGAGGATCACAGGCTTGCGCCACCAAGTCTGGGTCTAAGCAAACTATTCTTTGAACATGGCATGTGTTTCTCTCTTTTCAGGCTCCCTGGGCATGCTGTTCCCTCCTGTCTCCTCCTTTCCACTTAATTCTGCTGTTTCTTGTGCCTCAGTTTCCCCTGGTCAGCTCCTGGTCAGTCACAGGCACCTGCAGAACAGTGCTCTTTCCCTCCGAGTATTTAACTGAGCTTTCAGTGATATGTTCGTGAGTGTGATTACCTGATCAAGGTCTGTCTTCCCCGTCGAGAGCCAGAGACCCACTAGGACAGGAGCTGCGTCCGCTCTGGCTTGGGGCTGGAGAGACAGCGCACAGCACCGTGTTGCAGGTCTAGCCGAGCTTGAGTGAAAGCTGATCGAATGAATGAAGGAGAGGGAAGTTGAAATGCCCCAAACAGCCCTTGGAGGAAATGAGGGTACTTGACTGGGAGAACAGGAAACCCGTGTGGTACAAGCTAAAAAGCGGCACATACATGAAGGGCTTTTGGGGAGGTGGGCATGGGTTTATTTTTTATTCCTCCACAAAGCATATTTACTACCAACGTTTAGAAGTTAGAGGTAACGAATTAAGTTTTTGTTTACAATGAGAATAAGATTTCTGGCCATGCAAGCATCAATGTAAGAAATGTTATCTTCTCTGTATTTGCTCAGGTAGAGACTGGATGACAGAGAGGAAATGCCAGTGGACTTTTTGGAGAGCAGTGGTAGTGGAAAGGAGGCTGGTGGTTGATGCCTTCAGACTGCCAAGTGGCACGCGTCTATTACAGAACAGAGGGATAGTAAGCAGGGAAACACAAGGTGACACCATTGTTTCTACAGAGTGACACCACTTAGATGCCATGCTGGTTTCTTGTCTTGCCTTGTGATTTTAAAACTTGAAGACCTTAGAGGATAACCCACCTAAAGATTCTTGAAAAGGATCTTTATTTTATATGTATTTTAGCATCTATAATTGCTAAAATAAAATGAGTGTAGATTCCCTCTTTAACTGTTTAAATTTATCTTTATAGATTATTTTTTTTTTTATTTTTTTTTTTTTATTTTTTGCGGTACTGGGGATTGAACTCAGAGGCATTCTACCTCTGAGCTATACCCCCAGCCCTATTTTTTATTCTTTATTTTGAAACCGAGTCTCACTAAGTTGCGGAGTACCTCACTAGGTAGCTGAGGCTGGCCGCGAACCCGGATCCTCCGGTCTCAGCCTCCCGAATGCTGGGATTACAAGCATGCGCCACCTCTTTATAGATTATTAATGATCTCTTTTGGAGGTTCATAAGAGTAGTATGCAGAATAGTTTATAAACACGAGCAATCTTAGAAAACAAAATAATCCAGGACTAGAACATGCCATGTTAAATAGTGCTTAAGGAGCCTGGGGGTGTAGTTCTGTGGTAGAGCATGTGCTTGGCATGTACACACGGCCTTGGGGTTGATCCCCAGCACCAAACAATGAAAACAGTATTTAAATTATGGTACACATGTCTACATAATATGAAAGCATGTGCCCATATTCTATTTTCTAATGCTACAGCATACCTGTGTACTTTTAAAAAAATTTCCCCCCTACCAAGCCGGGCGTGGTGGCGCACGCTTGTAATCCCAGCATTTGGGAGGCTGAGACTGGAGGATCCGGGTTCGCGGCCAGCCTCAGCTACCTAGTGAGGCCCTCCGCAACTTGCAACTTAGTGAGACTCGGTTTCAAAATAAAGAATAAAAAATAGGGCTGGGGGTGTAGCTCGGAGGTAGAATGCCCCTGAGTTCAATCCCCAGTACCGCAAAAAAAAAAAAAAAAAAAAAAAAAAAAAAAGAGGATCCCAGCCTGGGTAACTTAGCAAGAACCTGTCTTTATTTGTGTGTGTGTGTGTGTGTGTGTGTGTTGCTAAAGATTGAACCCAAGGCATTCTACTTCTGAGTTACACCACCCCTATTTTATTTTTTATTTGGAAACAGGGTCTTGCTAAGTTACTGAGAACCACACTAAATTGCTGAGGCTGTCTTCAAATCCGTGATCCTCCAATCTCAGCCTCCCAAGTACTGGGATTACAGGCATGCACCACCACACCCAGCTCAAGACCTTGTCTTAAAATAAAAAGGGTGTAGCTCAGTGGTAGATCACCCTTGGGTTCAATCCCCAACAAGGAATTTTGTTGAAGGAAGGACATGTGGATGAATCCCTAAATAACTGGATTTTTTACAGATGGGTGGACAGGAAGAAATCCCTTGAATGTGGCCACCTCATGTTCTAGATCTTCTGGGACCGTTTTGATCTCAAATATAACCATGGTTGTGCAAATATAGTCATAATTGCTAGAACAGGTGCCCCGCCCTTGAGTTTGAAGTATGTTCAGTAAGGAATCAACAGGTGCCCGGGAGGAAACGGGGGGGGGGGGGGGGGTTGGCCCCTGCAAGGAGTCTGACGGAGTAGCACTTCTGTACCATCGTCCACTCTGCACCTCCAGCCACCTTTCCCTCGCATGATGTCCTTTCCCCCCAGAACACACCAGCACCTCAGCCTGCTGTCCCAGCGGGAAAAACATTTGCAACCGCTGGAAATGTGATAGAACCAGAAAAAATGCAATCGGTACGTGCAATCGGCTGCAGAGATTGTGAAACAGCAGTCATGGTTCTATTTGTTCTGTGACAGGATAGAAATTGCAAATCTTTTCTAAGATAGGAACTCAAGCCTAAGAGAGACCCAAGCACTACTTCCCACAGCGTGCTGCCAGATCACATTTTGCAATCTTGCCCCTCCCTCCCCTCCCCCAGACTTCTTTTTTTTTTTCTTTAAGCCTGGGACACAGAACACACAAGCTTGGGAGAGCAGAGCAGCTTGGTGAGGTTTTGCACAAACACTGTAAGCATCTTGTTTTTCTTTCTCAGGGCGAGACAGGAGCAATGCAATAGGAGGAACAAAAAGCAAATAGAGTTAATTTTTTGGTTGTTGTTTTGCTTCTGCAATGAATAAAATGCTTCTGAACAAAGAAAAGGGTTCCTATAAAATACTAAAAATATAAATAACATTGATCTACTCGGATGGTCTCCTTAGAATGAGTGAAGTATTTCATCATTTTTTACTTTTCTTGGGTTCATAATAATTGGGAGAAAAAAGCTGTACTTTTTATAAAACAGGAGTGTTTATAAGGAGCTACATACGTGTTCAAGGAGTGAGGCAAGATTCATTGTGTTTATGTTGCTTTTCTTGGGTTGATTCTTACTTAAAGCTCTTTATTTTATTATTTTGACTTAACCAGGGTCTTGCTTTGATGAGGGAACTCCTTGTCTGATGTCGACATGGTGAAATCACAAGGCTGAGAGATTGACAGGATACTGACTCCTGTTGTCACCGTTACTACAAGAGACGGCGTGTGCTCTTATCCACAAATATGAATTTTCCTCTCAGTAGCACACTTAATCTCCCTAAGGCTTCCCTTTTGAATTTCCTAGATTCCTAAAGTCCTCCTGGGTCTGCAGTGCTATCACTGCCTCAGTATCAAATTAAAATAAAGATCTGCAAAAGATAACTGAGCCTCTCTTCCTCTCTGTCCCTGCTGTTCCTTTCAGCTGATTCAGCTGTCAGCTTGGGCCCAGAGCATCATTCATTAGCATTTAGAAAGGGGCTCCATCTCAGCCATTAACACATTCCTGCAAACAAGTCGCTAAAAGCAGCTAAAAACCATCTTGTAGCACGTGTCTGTGCTCACAGAAAGACCAACCTATAGGGAGTAATAAACATAGCTAATATCTTACTAGATAAATACACTTATTAAATGAATGTATTCAGTTTTTTTTTTTTTTTCTTGGTCCTGGGGATTGAACCCAGGGGTTTTCTACCTCTGAGCTACATCTCCAGCCCTTTTTTTTAATCTTTTGTTTTGAAATAAGGTCTCTCTAGTTTACTGAGAGTCTCACTATGTTTCTGAGGTGGTCCTCAAATCTGCCATCTTCTTGTCTCAGCCTCCTAAGAACTGGGATTATAAACTGGTGCCACTCCGCTGGGCTTTCAGTTTTGTTTTGGACTTAGTATCAAAAATTTTATTTTCTTATTTGCTGTACTGTAAATTGAATCTAGGGGCCCTCTACCACTGAGCAGCATTCCCAGCCATTTTTATATTTTATTATGAAACAGGGACTCTCTAAGTTGCCCAGGCTGGCCTTGAACTTGGGATCCTTCAGCCTCAGCCTCCCAAGAACTAGGGCTACAGGAGTGAACCAGGAGACTCAAAACTCTTATCTTTGTTGGTGATTTTTCTCTCTCACCAATATGGGAGAGAAATCGGAAACATGTGATGCCAATACTCCTGGCTTTGGGAGAGTGATTTTATCGTCTGGAAATAGAGGGATTGTAGAAGTGTGTGATTCTCCAGCAACCACTCTAATTTGACCATGAAGCCAAATCATATTAAGAAATGATATAGCAATTGTACTAGCTGTAACTGTAGACAAAAGAAATAACACTGATGCATAAATTCATGTTCCAAACTTTGGCCTAAATGAAGGAATATCTATGAGATACAACAGAGGCATCAATCTAGACAATACATTTTGATTCATTATTAACTTTTTACAACATTTTTAACATTGATCAATTGAACTAACTATTGATTCAAGAACATTTATTGAATGCCTGGATTGTACCAGGCAATATTTATCATGTTATATAATCTCACTTTTTTTTTTTCCTTTTCTTTTTTTGTTTCTTCTTGGTACTGGAGATTGAATCCAGGGGCATTCTACCTCTGAGCTATACCTCCAGCTAGCCTTTTTATTTTATTTTGAAACAGGGTCTTGCTAAGTTGCTGAGGCTAGCTTTGAACCTGCAATCCTCCTGACTCAGCCTCCCAAGTACTGAGATTACAGGTGTGGGCTATCATGCCTGACTACACAGTGTCATTTTCTAGTTCACCTTTATTTTCCTTCTCCTCCTCCTCTTCTTCCTTTTCCTCCTCTTTTTTTTTTTCTTTCTGTACTACCTCTTAAATTTTCCTACTCAGATTTGTCTTGAAATTTTTTCTTTCATCATTTGGATGTGGAATTTCCCCCCAAAAATCCATTCTTTTTCTTTGCTTCATCCCTCTTGGAAGGGAATAGCCTTCAACTGGAAAAGTAGAAAAATCCATCTGTGTTAAACATAAAATAACTATGGAAACCTATTTATCCAGCTATCATGATACCATTAAGTCAGTCATTGATTTGTTTATTCAGTTCATGTTCTTGCTTTTCAGGGAATTCTGCCCACTTAGAGAACCATCTTCCTTGCATTCCTTACTCAGTGGGCTAAGACAAAGCAATTTAGCTAAGAGTGAAATAATTTCAGCTGCTAGGAAATTCTGCAAAAAAAAAAAGTGTGGCCAGCAGAAAGCCTGGATTCTCTGTATTTAAACTGGTACTGATCCTAACGGCAGGCTGTTAGCAGAACATAGAGCTATGCTTTTTAAAACAATTCAAGTTCAAGGGCATCCCATTTATCACCAATCATGTTCCAGGCCTATAAAGTATTTGCAATAACAATCCAAACTGGCACATAACTTAAAGCTCACCCTAGGCAGCTTACATTTACACGATTAGCCTGGGACTTGCACATCCTGTCATATCCGGAAGCACAACCTCGTGATCAAGTGCAGTCCACATCTCCGGATTCTAGGAATCGATGTACATGGCTACACCATTATATTATTATTAAATCCAATTGCTTTGCAATTAACCCGCTATGACACCTATACAAATGACTCAAATAAAGAGCCTCGTGTTTCACAGGGGACAATCAATACAGTGAAATCACATCCACTGACAACGCCAGCAACTCGGCTGGTTACTATCGTAACTACATTTCTCTCAGGCCGGCGCTGCTATTCTCTCTTCTGAATTATAGCTACCATAACTTCCAACTATTGGCAATGCCCACACTTCACAAAAGCATAATATTAAAACATATGTCGCCATTCCTAGCCCCCCTTGGCTGGGTCATAAATAGTTATACCCAGTCTGTAATGTGCTAAATCTTCTTTGCTTCCAAAATGAAATTAGGACGTCTTTTCCCCAGGTAAAGCTTCTGAATGGTGAAAAACAAAATGGTTGGATTTGTTGATAGATAAAATAAGTACCTAGGAAAAAATAATTCTTGCCCTCCTTCCTGCAGGAAACTCTTACAACTAGATGTCTGAAAGCAAAATGGAACCGCAGTAGTATCTTTCTCAATTATTACTACTGTTGCTGTTACTCTGCTGTAGCTTTAGCATTTCCATTTTAATTAAATAAAGGCACTTTACAGCTATAACATGACTAAAACCAACCTTTTGCATTACGCTTGTCCTTTTTCATTGCCCTCTTCCAGCAGATTTTCCCAGCGTGCTTGTCTGCCAGATGGCTTGAGGATCTGTTCTCGAGGGCAGTCTCGGTGCATCCCATTCAGAGATCTTTGTGGAGTTGTGAGTTGACTTTCATCTAGATATTTATTGACAGACTATTGGAGGCCGGGTGTGGTAGTGCATGCTTGTAATCTCAGTACTTGGGAGGCTGAGACTGGAGGATCTTGGGTTTGTGGCCAGCCTCAGCTACTTAGTGAGGCTCTCCGAAACTTACTGAGACCCTGTTTCAAACTAAAGAATAAAAAATAGGGCTGAGGGTGTAGCTGTGAAGTAGAATGGCCCTGGGTTCAATCCCTAGTACTGTAAAACAACAACAGCAACAAAACAACAGACTATTGGAATGCTACTTTAAGACTTCCTTTCCTTTTTTTTTTTTTTTACTTTTGAAATAAGGTCTCACTAAATTAGTTGCTGAGGGTCTTGCTAAATTGTTGAGGCTAGCCTCGAACCTGGGAGCCTCCTGTCTTAACTTTCCAAGTACTGGGATTGCAGGCCTGTGCCACTGCACCCAGCTCCTAACTCCTTATCTTAAAGAATGAACTCAACCTTGTGAAATACTTGGGCATGGACCAAAAATGTATGTTTCTTCCTCTCTTTCTTTCTCTCTCTCTCTCATTTCCCCCACCGCCTCTCATTTCCAGACCTAGTCAAGTCAACACATGTTTCCAGGAGACCATTTCCATCTCCTGAAATAGGGCAAATAGAACATTAAGTGTGTAAAGTGCCCCTCTTTTTAAACACTCGATGTGGACGACTGAAAACAATGACTTATTTAATACTCCAGGCAGTCTGTCCTCCATGAATCAGACTGTATATATAATGGTGATAAAAAGGTTCAGTTTGAAATTCCTCCCTGGCCAGGGAGGAAACCGTGGGGGCGAATCGTGGTTCTAGGGATGAACGTCCTGGGGAAGCTAAATTGGGAAGCCGGCAGGTTAAAAGCGAGTCAGGAGGGAGTTGCAACAGAAACGCAATGGTCAGAAACTGCCAGAGGGCAACAGATACCTCCTGTTGCTGGTTACACCTGCGAAGACCTTGCAAAAGAAGAGCTGCTGGCTCTTTCCCTGCAGGAAAACAGAAGAGATGGAGCACACCATTTAATTACCCACCAGCTGGGGAAAGAAACAGGACTTCTAGTTGAGTAAGAGCGACACTCCCTCAAGTGAGTGAAATTCATTTAAGAGCAATTGGATCCGAGAAAGATATTTACCTGGATGACTTTCAAGAAGAGGGGCTGTAGAAGACAGGGAAGATGTTCATTAGTTGTCACTGCCGAACAGTAAACTGGGTGGCTGACCTAGGATACGAAGTCAAGTGGAAAAGTGGGCACCTGAACCGTTATGAAGTTTTTGCTATAATTATGTCAAATATGTGTGCTATGGACAAAGACTGGTAATATCCAGAAATGAACACAGCTACTGTGTTAATACATCGATGCTATTTGTTTTCCAGTATTAAGTGTGTAGCGTGGATGGAGGCTCGGCGTGGGGAGAGACTAAAAATAGAGTCTCATTGTAAGGCCACACTACACAAAGAATCAGGAAGCCGTGTCTGAGTTTCACGTGGCCTCCCCAGCTGTGAACTGAACCTTTTTGAGCCCCGGCATCCATATATAGAAAGCGAGAATAATAACACCTGCCCTGCACTAATGGGGTAGTGAAAGCACTTTGTAAATCTGAAAGCATTGAAGGAGGTCCTGTGAGGAATTAAGGTCGGATGGAGTGCTGCAGATAGTCAAGAAGTCCAGAACTCAAAAGGTTATCCTGCGTCTCTTCTCAGAAGCCACTGCGGACACTGGAGGATGTGTGTCATCTCATTTCATTTCACAGTAGACAAATTATAACAAATTATAAATATGGAAGATGCCCAGTTATAAAAAATATATATAAATTGGGCATCTACTCTTTTTGTGGTGCTGGGGATTGAACCCAGGGATATTCTACCTCGGAGCTATACCCCCAGCCCCATTTTATTTTTTATTTGGAAACAGGGTCCTGCTAGGCTGAGGAGAGTCTCACTACTTGCTGAGGCTGTCCTCGAACCCTGCAATCCTTCTGTCTCAGCCTTCAATCTATTTTTCTTTCATAGATTTGGAAAATTCCCTTTATCATATACCCAAGTTTATTTTTGCTGAGTTTACTGTCACCAATTTCTTTTTTTTTTTTTTTTTTGTACTGGGGGTCGAATCCAGGGGCATTCTACCTCTGAGCTATGCCACCAGACCAATTTTATTTTTTTATTTTGAAACAGGATCTTGCTAAGTTGCCAAGGCTAGTCTTGAACCTGTGTTCCTCCTGCCTCACCCTCCCAAGTATTGGGATTATAGGTGTGCGTGCACTACAACGCCCGGCTACCATTCTGTTTTAATTATTGTAGATTGATAATATTTTAAATCTGGCAGGGCAACTTCTTATAGTTGTTGTTTTTCCAAAAAGTTGAATCCAGAGCGGAGAGGGAGCTATTAAGAAGATAACTAAACTTTGGCCCAAGGGAGTAAGTAAGAGCCCAAAGGCACAGAGGAAGATAACACATCCACAGAGGGACTTTACAATCAGAGGGAGCCTGGTTCAAATTCCAGTTTATTACTTACCATTGGGGTGACCCAAAGTACATTCCTTAATCTCTTTTTTTGTATTGGAGATTGAATCTATGGGCATTCTATACCCCCAGCCTTTTTATTTTGTATTTTGAAACAAGGTCTCAATAAGGTGTTGAGGATCTCTCTAAGTTGTTAAGGCTGGTCTCCAACCTGTGATCCTCCTGTCTCAGCCTTCCAAATACTGGGATTACAAGTGTGTACCACCATGCCTGGCTCCTTAATCTCTTTTTCTTTTTGTGGCACTGGGGATTGAACTCAGGGGCATTCTACCTCTGAGCTACATCCTCAGCCCTGTTTTTTATTCTTTATTTTGAAACAGGGTCTCCCTAAGTTGCAGAGAGCCTCACTAGGTAGCTGAGGCTGGCCGTGAACCCGGATCCTGTGGTCTCAGCCTCCCAAATGCTGGGATTACAAGCGTGCACCACCATGCCCAGCTCCTTAATCTCTTTAACCTCTTTTCTTACCTGGTATTGAAAACAATACCAAAAAAAAAAAAAAAAAAAAAAAAAAAAAAAAAAAAAAAAAAAAAAAAAAAAAAAAAAAAACCAACCCACAAAGAATTACGGCCAACCAGTTTCCATAAAGCACTTTGAAGGCTTGTTTCACTAAACGGTGATGTGCGGTAGCTGCATGGGGAGGAAATGGAGCATTTAAATCCTGCAAGTATATTTGCTTCTCTCTGAATATGGCGAAGCAGGAGATATTGCGTGCCATGGAATTCACAAGTACACTGTCATCTTGAAGACAAGAAAAGGGATGTCAGACAGGTAGGATCACCAGGCTGTCAGACCTGAAGGAGAACCCAGTGCAGAGAAAGGGGAAATGCCCTGGGCGACGAGAACCAGGGAGGAACAGGTGCAGAATAACTGGGCCTCTGCTCTGACAAATTTGCTTTGGGGGCAGAGATCACGTCTGTTGCGTCCGTTTTGATAGTTCCTAAAAATATTATTGAATACTATTTTTAAAAGTTTGATGATTAGAAGCCGGGCATGGTGGCACATGCTTGTAATCCCAGCATTTGGGAGGCTGAGAACGGAGGATCTGGGTTCGAGGCCAGCATCAGCTACCTCGAACCCAGATCCTCCGTGAGGCACTCCACAACTTAGTGAGATCCTGTTTCAAAATAAAGAATAAAAAACAGGGCTGGGGGTATAGCTCGGAGGTAGAATGCCCTTGAGTTCAATCCCCAGTACCGAAAAAAAAAAAAAAAAAAAAGAAAAGTTTGATGATTAGAGAGGAGAAGTGTGACACTTGACCTCAGAGCGCCCCGCCTCCAGGAGCAGCCAGGAGGACTTGGGAGGGAAGGCTCCAATGACTTCTCTCCTTGGGAAGTGATGGATAGGGTCTGATCATTATTAATTTTAATGGAGATCTGACAAGCTGAGATAGAATCTTGGCCATTCAAATGAAAGAGACCCAAGCAGCCAACTTGGACACAAATAATCTCGAATCTCTCTCTCCATTGGCTTTGGAACAAGTCGAGTCTAATTAAGGAGGACTTACTGATTTTGTGCTAACACTATAGAAAAGTACAGATGAAAGATTCTCTCTGGTATTCCCTAAGTTGGACAGATGAGAAACAATAAAATAATAATGTCTGCTGCGGCCCTGACATAGGCTGTCCAATGAGCCGTGTGCTCAGCATATCACCTCTGATCCATTGATTCTTTCCACAAATGTTTCTTGAGTGCCTACTATGTGCCAGCCAGCCCAGTTGCTGGGAGTACCACAGGACACAAGGCAGAGGACGTTCTAGCACTGCTAAGCGAACAGACTGCCATGCCAGGTGATGATAAACGCTAGGAAGGAGAAACCGCAGAGCAGGGTAGCGGGACCGGGGAGACTGAGGCACACCAGGGCGGATTTTGGGGCAGGCTTCTGAGGAGGAGACTGAGAGGAGAGCTGGCGAAGCCCAGGAGGACGAGTGGGCCGGGCGGAGGGAACAGCGAGGGTGGAGGCGTCGTGGGGAGACCAGCTTGGAATCCTCAAGTTCAAGGCGGCTGGAACGGGGCCATGAGGCCCGAGGGGGCGGAAGCAGGAGCCGCGGGGCCATGAGCATTTGAGCATTTCCGGTTTCAATCTGAGGACGCAGGGAGCTCTCGGCGGCTTGTGGGCCGGGGAGATCCACTCGCAGGAGACGTCCTCTCTCCACCCCATCACCATGTCCCCTCAACAGAGGCCCCGGCCAGCCCGCGGGAGGATATAGGGTTCTGGTGGTCCTTTAGAGTTTTCCTAAGCTCAGGCTGGAGGACTGTACCGTGTGAACTGGCATCAGTACGCTGCCGTCTTCCCAGAGGGTTATAGGCTGGGTCAGGTGCCTCTGGAGCCAGATACAGAGAGGGACAAGGGGTGACCACTGGCAGCCAACGTCCCCAGCAGCTGAGGCCAGGAGGCACCAGTCCTGAAGGCGGGCATACCACAGTGTCCATTACAGATCACTGATGTTTTCAGACTCAAGGCAAACCTCCAAGTTAGGCATTTCCTTTTTTTTTTTTTTTTGGTACTGGGGATTGACTCAGGGGCATTTCACCCCCCAGCCTTATTATTATTATTATTATTATTATTATTATTATTATTATTATTACTACATTTTTTTTTTTGGCGGTACTAGGGATTGAACTCAGGGGCGATCTACCTCCAAGCTATACCCTCAGCCCTATTTTTTTATTCTTTATTTTGAAACAGGGTCTCACTAAGTTGTGGAGTGCCTCACTAGGTAGCTGAGGCTGGCAGCAAACCCAGATCCTCCAGTCTCAGCCTCCCGAATGCTGGGATTACAAGCGTGTGCCACCACACCCAGCTTATTATTACATTTTGAAAGAGGGTCTCACTAAGTTGCTGAGGGCCTTGCTAAGTTGCTGAGGCTGGCCGTGAACCTGCAATCCTCCTGTCTCAGCCTCCCAAGTATAGGCATGTGCCACCACACCCAGCTTATATTTCCTTTGACAGGAAGAAACCCGTTCAAGGTCACAAACCAGGAGATGTTTGTTAGATTTGAATCTGGTCACTATGAGTCCAAAAATCATATACCAAAAAATCATGGTAAAATAGACATAAATAAAGTTTATGCCACCATGCTGCATATCAGAAAGGAATCAAAGATTTCAAGCACACATCCAATTCCACTATTCCATTTGTGGGTAAAAATAGTGACCATACTTGGTCAAGACCCAAATTGAGTTAAGGTCCCTGGGTTGCAGGAGGTAGAGAAGACTACATTCTGAAAATCCCCCCATGACACTCAGACAGCTAAAGAGAGAAACAAAATTTGGTTCCATATGCTGAATCAGTCTTTATATTTTTGCTCAAGGACTCTAAAATCATTTAGGGAACTGTGCTCTTTTTTTGCACATTTCGAAACTGATATCTCTAATTTGATCATAGATTTAAATATAGTTGCAAAGAATGTAATTTCTAGCATACTGTAAATATTGATATTTTAAAATAAAACTGTGACATCATTCTTTTGAATGTATCTAAATGAAATCTAAATCCCGTCACAGTTTGTTATCCCTGCCATCCATTTAAGAAATACACACATAAGCTCATCTGTAGCAAGCAAAAATTATTTTCTATTTTCTCTTTGAAACTTTATTTCCATTCTACTTCCCATTCAGAATTTTATGCTAATGTAATATAATTAGGATACACAGTATTACAGTGAATATCACGGTGTATTTTTACTTATCAAACGTGTATAAAAATTAAAATTTATACACTCTAAAATTCCTGCCACTTAAGACTCTAAGTGTTTTCTGGATTGAGTTATCTTTACAATTACTAGTATTACACGATTGATCAAAACAACCTCAATGAGTGACAAATTTTGACAAATGCTAACATAAAAAGTAAAGTTTTATTGGAAGTTTGTGTTTTTAAATAAGATGAATGATGACGTCCCTTTTTCAAATGTCGTATGATTGTAGATAAATATTACTTACTGCTAGATTGCTGGCATGAGAAAGTGTGTGGCGTCACCTCCATTTCCATTTTTCATTTTTTAGAGTTGAAAAATCCTTGTTCCTATACATGAGGAAATGTGCATGGACAGAAATTTGTTCTAGAACACCCTTCAACTTTTGGAACTGCTTCTGACTCATTTGCCCTACATCAACTGGTTCCCGATGACCAAATATTAATTTTAAAGATCAGTAAAATGACAACTTCACTAGATCCTCCTCTAATTTTGCTGAAATCACCTCATTTGTGAAAGGTTTGCTACCCAACCCATTATGGTGCAGGTGTGCCCCTCTTGCCCCCTATTCATATGGTGAATTCTTACCTCCAGTAGCTGAGAATATAGCCTTATTTGGAAACAGAACCTTTGTAGGTGTCATTAATTAAGTTGAGGTCAATAAAGTGGCCCTAATCCACTATGACTGGTGTCCTTATAAAAAGGGAAAATTTGGATACCGAGACAGACACTCCGGGAAGATGAAGCAGAGACGCAGGGAGAAGATGGCCATCCACAACCCAGGGAGAGGGGCCTGGAACAGATTCTTTCTTGTGGCCTTCAGGAAGGACTAGCACTGCTGACACTTTGATTTTGGACTTCTAGCCTTCAGAACTGGAAGACAATCGTCTGGCATGGTGATGCACGCAGGTAATCCTGGTACCTTGGAGGCTGAGACAGGAGGATCACAGATTTGAGGCCAGCCTCAGCAACTTAGTGAGATCCTGTTTCAAAAAAAAAAAAAAAAATACAAAGGGCTGGCGGTGTGTACCCTGGAGGTGGAATGCTTCTGGTTCAAGACTATAACATCCAATTGATTAAGTCCCCAGTTGATGGTAAGTTGATACAGTAGCTCTTGCAAATTAATAAAGATTCCTTAGTGCCATTCACCTCCCCAACATCTATACCAGTATAGATTTATTTGATGTCCAGATGGGTCTTCTAAATCCTAGAGAAATGTACCACAGTAAGATTGGGCACTTTTTTTGTTTGTTTTGGTAAAATGCCATTATGAAAAAGGAGTGGAGTGTTTAATAAAAAGCAGATCTTGAGCCACGCATGGTGGCGCATGCTTGTAATCCTAGTACTTGAGAGGCTGAGACAGGAGGATCCAGGTTCGTGGCCAGCCTCAGCTACTTAGTAGTGAGGCCCTCCGTAACCTAGTGAGACCCTATTTCAAAATAAAGAATAAAAAAATAGAGCAGGGCATGGTGGCACATGCTTGTAATCCCAGCATTTGGGAGGCTGAGACCAGAGGATCCCGGTTCGCGGCCAGTCTCAGCTACCTAGTGAGGCACTCCACAACTTAGTGAGACCTGGTTTCAAAATAAAGAATAAAAAATAGGGCTGGGGGTATAGCTCGAAGGTAGAAAGTCCCTGAGTTCAATCCCCAGTACCACAAAAAAAAAAAAAAAAAAAAAAAAAAAAAGGACTGGGTGTGCAGCTTGGAGGTAGAATGCCCCTGGGTTCCATCCCCAGTACCTTAAAAAAAAAAAAAAAAAGCCAGATACTGAATTTGAAGATCTACATGCTACTTTCCTTTAAAACACCTTTGTTGGTGGCTCCCTTTGGAAAGTTTTCACCTCCGAAGAATAGGTGTATCTCGTTTAAAGGTGGCCGTGCCAAATTGTGCATTCCCTTCTGTAATTCAGGAAAGTGGAAAAGACTGTGAGCTAGAGGGGTCAACTCTGATGGCATTTTCATGGAGGACAGGATATCTGCTGGCCTCGTGTGTAGAATTGTGATTTGTGGCAAGGAGAAGGAAAGGCATCCTGGTCAGAGAGGAAGCCACTTGGGAGTGGACTTCCGGCTGGATTAGGGGTTGCCAGGGTGGGCAGGAGTCCTGTAGTTAGGGGGTTTGCAGCTGGTTCTTGGGCACTAGAGATTTATTCGTGAGCAAGTGACACCATGAGAGTGGTGCTTAGCAAGTTCAGCAGGTTTCGACATGGAGGAGGGAGGGAGGGCCTGTGCAGGGCTGGAAGTCAGGAAGGATTCCAGGGGCATGTGTGATGGTGCAGGAGACCAAGAGGCAGCTGTGTGCTGGTTGTGCCATGTCCCCATCAGCATTCTTGCAGCTATAATCTACAGACTGACCATGTAACTTAGAGGAAAGATTTATTTTCTTATGGTTTCTTATAGTTCAGCCCATGTGAGGCCGGGGACCGCAGATCTCAGGGCATGGTGGTGGGAGGAGGAGAGAGGGAAAGCACATGGGCTGTGCTCCTCACATCATGAAGGCCAGAAGCAAGAGAGCGAGTCAGGGGAGGAGGAACCATTTATATCATCTCTAAGGTCTCCACCCCCAAGGATCACCTCCTTCAACCACACCCTACCAGCCTGCTGGGTACCACCCAGCTAAGTCCATTGCAATGAGTTTAGCCACTTCTGGGATTACAACCCTCATGACTCAATTATATCAACCCTGAATATTAATAAATGAGCTCTTTGGGGGACATTTTATATTTGACTATAACATGCCAGAAATAGAAATGTCCGTATTACGGCTAACCCATGTGTTCCCTGCTCAATGGCCGTCACGGCAGACGGTCTGCCAAGTCCCAGAATGGAATCCCAGCCTTCCTCTACCTTTGTGGTGCGCATTGGTGGAGGGCTTTTGAGGGATTGGAGCAGAGGTACGAGAGGGCGACGTCTCTGTCCTCGACTGATCCTTTCATTGTAAGGCTGAACTGGGGAACTGTGTGTAACCCTCGGCTGAGCCCTGGTCCCCTGCAAATTCGCAGATGTGACTATTCATTCCCTGCTCCTCGCCTCATAGACGTGGCTCTTTCTTAGACCAAGTGAAGAGGCTTGCTGAGTGCCTCATTTACTACTGGCCCCAAGGAACTGAAATCCAGGTAATTAGCGGCTCCATTGTGCAGTGCCCGAGCTTTCCAAATTGGGAAGGTGGCGCAGCACACCCTGCCGAGTCCCGCCGGGAGAAGAGCCCCTCTTTCCGCTCCTTCTGGGTTCTCCGAGGTGTCTGGCCTCATGCCCAAACTCCCTCTGAGGACTGCTCATTTTCTGTCAGAATCATGAGCCTTCCTTCCTGATTATGTAGCAATGGAAATGAGGCTCTCCTATGCCCTGAAAACCAGATTTTTTTTTTAATGGCCACATGCTTCCCCCACTCCCCAATCTAGGCAGGAAAGCAATCAGTGCATTAGAACCACCCAGACCTGTGAGTCTTTTCCAGAGGATAAGCCCGCTGGCTCTGTACTAGGAGAAACCGGTGGTTATTATTCTCCCAGTCATCTCCATCTCCTTGAGTCTACTTCAGACTCTCTGTGGGACCCCGAGGAGCTCTGGGTGTTCTTAGCTTTCCTGGGGGCTCTCTTGGCTTCATGGTGGAGACTTGCCTACTACTGGCACTACTGGCTATGGGCTCCTGACTCCACAAGGCCTTGAACCATTGGCATTTCTTTGAAGGGAGAAAGGAGATTCTCAGGGATATCTCAGTGAGCGTTCTTACACAAGTTGACTCTGCCGTCTCTTTTCTTTGGTAAGTGTCTCTATTTGTGCGTTTGTGGTACAAGCAAATCCAGCTGATCTCCTCGCCATTGATACCTGCTCCCACTGATCAGGCAGGGAGAGCAGTCGGGAGGGATGGTAAGATGACAACGGTCCCCGTCACTTCCCGTGTACTTACCAGGTGCCAGGCTCAGGACCAAGCACGTCAGACAGTCTCTCACATTCTCCTCCAATCTTTTTTTTTTTTTCTGTACTGGGAATCAAACCCAGGGACATTCTACCTCCAACCCACTCCCCCCAAGTCTTTTTTATTTTGAAACAGGCTCTCACTAAGTTGCTGAAGCTGATCTTGAACCTGTGATCCTCCTGTCTCAGCCTCCCAAGTATTGGGATTATTGGTGGGCACCACCATGCCTGGCTTCCTCCTCCAATTTTATGGGGTGGGAACACTATATCCGTTTATTTATTTATTTATTTATTTATTTATTTATTCATTCATTCATTCATTCATTCATTCATTCATTCTGGGGATTGAACCCAGGGGCATTCTACCTCCGAGCTACACCCCCAGCCCTATGTTTTATACTTTATTTTGAAACATGGTCTCACAAAGTTTTGAGGGCTTCACTAAATAGCTGAGGCTGGCCATAAACCTGTGATCCTCCTGTCTCTGCCTCCCATGTACTGGGATTACAAGCGTGTGCCATCACGCCTGGCTTATATCCACGTTTTACACAGGAAGCGATGGCAGCCTGGAAAGGGAAAGTCACTTTCTTAAGGTCTCGAAACCAGGAAGTAGCTGTGTCTGTCAGGATAAGTTAAACTGTGCCTTGATAACAAAGAGCCCCTTGAGCTTTTGTGGCTTACCATAACAAAGATCTCTTCCTCCTCAAGTTATACATCTATCAAGGGGGTGTGCCTGAGGCTCTTTCTTTTCCTGATACCTGGACCCTGGAAGACGCCTTCTAGACACTGCTGGTTGTCATGGCAGATGGAAAAAAAAGACCCTGGCACTGTGCTCACCAGTCACATGTGTTACGTTTGTTCTTGTTGGTGACTAGAGCCTGTCACGTGGTCACACATTACTTCAAATGGTGAGGAAGATCCCTCTTACCATCTGAGACAGAAGGAGGAATATTTTAGGCAGCCCCCAAATGGCCGCAGTGACAGAGGAGGGATGACTAGGAAATGTATTTTCTATACAGGAGTGATGACTCACATCTGTTTGAGGCCAGCCTCAGCAATATAGCGAGGCCCTCAGTAACTTAGTAAGATCCTGTTTCAAAATAAAATAAAATAATAAAATAAATATGATAATAATAAAATAATAAAATAAAATAAAATAGGGCTGGGGGTGTAGTTGAGAGGCAGAATGCCCCTGAGTTAAATTCCCAGGACCTTAAAAACCAAACCAAACAACAACAAAGGTATTTTTTAAAGCCTGGGCTCTTGAACTCCTAAGAAGACTTCCCCTGGCTCAGCCCTGGGTCCTCAAGGTGCCAGGCACTGAGTGTTTCACAGATGTTATTTCGGGTCCTCACAACATCCTGTTAGGTAGATACTATTATTACCTTTGCTTCACAGATGAAGTTATCGAGGCCCAGAAAGATCTCGAAGCAGCTTGAGCCAAACGGCACAGGGAATAACAACTGGCGTCTGTCCCTGCAGCCCTCAGGTCAGCCTGACTCTGGAGACTGTGTTCTTCCCTTCTGCCTGGAGGATTTCCACTTCGGTTTTGCAACAACGAAAAAAAAACCACATACAGTTTCAAAAGATTAAAAGTTGGCTTAATCTTGTATTTATTTACGTGTTATCTGATTAAGAAGGCAATAACTGCTCATTGTAAAAATTCAGACAATACTTACAGAGATGAAGGAGAAAATAAAAAATCATTTATAATGAAAACATCTAGAGTCCCTGTTGATGTTTTAGACCTATTCTTTCAGACACGCTGACTTGTAACTTGCTTCTTTACATAACAATGTATTGTGTGCAACTCTCCAGTAAACAGCACTGCATTTGTAGTGACTGCATAACATTTATTCCTATTGAGTGCATGCCAGGATTTATCTAAAATTCCTTGAGGATGGACATTTATCTTGGTTTCAATGTATCACTATTCTCTTGTTATTTCAGGGTTCAATTTCTTTCTTCATAGACACATATAATAGAGTTTTCTAAACCAACTCATGCCTTTGCCAACGAGGAACATTGCAATACTCAAAAAGATCTTTAATCAAAACATTAGTTCCATTGTGACCTCTTTTCTTTCCCTCTTCCATAAAGACCCCCCTAAAACACTATTGTTCCTAGAGTCTCAGGCCAGGGGTTTTCCTTAACATTTCTTTTTTTGTTTCATATGATTTTTTCTAAAATTCCCCAATAGACCGTCCTCTTTTTCTTCTTTTTACTTTTGTGTCTGTCTTCTTTCTTTTCTTCTTCTTTGTGTGTGTGTGTGTGTGTGTGTGTGTGGCACTAGGGATTGAACCAAGGGGTATTCTCTCTCCAAACTACACCCCCAACCCTTTAAAATATTTTTTTAAATTTTTATTTATTTTTTTGTGGGACTGGGGATGGAACCCAGGGGCATTCTACCTCTGAGCAACACCCCCAACCCTATTTTATTTTTATTTTGAAACAGGATCTCACCAAGTTTCAGAGGGACTCATTAAATTGCTGAGGCTGGCCATGAGCCTGTGATCCTCCTGTCTCAGCCTCCAAGTACTGGGATTACAAGTGTGTGCCACCAGGCCAGTTTAAATTTTTACTTTGAGACAAGGTCTCAATAAGTTGCTGAGGCTGGTCACTAACTTGAGACCTTCTTGTCTCAGCCTCCCAAGTAGAGGCATGTGCCACCGCTCCTGGCTCTGTCCTTCCTTGCTCTTCCTTTCTCTCATTTTTCTTCCTTTCCTTCTGTATGTCCATATCCTTTATTTTATTAATATTTTGCATGCCCCAGATCACTGAACAACATGTTTTGTGCTTTTCCTGGCTGTTAATTGTAGCATGTCTTCCAACTCTGGGCCTCTTTGCTTTCTTTTTTAATCCCCGCCCAGACCTACCACTTTCCCACTCCTCAAACCTCCTCAACCTCTCAACCTGGAATGGTCTTTACTGACATCCATGGTTGCCCTTCAGGGTCCAGCTCAAATGTCGGGCCTTTAAGGAGGCCTTGTCGATTCTCCTTTCCTCCGTTGGCAGCACCTCCGTATAGTCTCTAATATACACTCATTTAGGAAAACCTTCCTGCCTGTGGCGAGCTGTGAGGGGTCCAGGGCAGATGTAAAGAAAGGAATCCTCAGCTCTTGGGAGATGGATGAGAACACACACACCAGTTGCGGGCGGGACGCGCCAATCCAGGTTGGCAAAAGCCGAAATGGCGGTAAGCACGAGGTGCCAAGGGAGGGACACCATGCCAGGGCCGGGTCGCACTGGCTGGCTTTCACTTGATGAGCGGTTTCCCTAGGTTAAAGTGAAGCTCCTGGGAGGCGGGCCATTTTGAGTTCACCCCAACCTATGAATTTGTGGGGACTTTGCCTACCCTGGCCCCTAACTCGCCTCACACTAATGAACGCAGATCTCAGGCCCAGAGGGTGGTCACGGGACCCAGGGCCAACCTCCTGCCCCCACTTCCCGGAGTCTAGCCTACTTCTCACATCTTTCCTTCTCCCTGAAATAGAGGCACATTCGCCTCCAGATTTAGAAGTAATGACTATTTCACGAAAGCCTGGAAAATATGACTTTTCCAGAAATGGTTTGGGTCGGTCGTACATCTTCGGGCTCCTGGCAACTGGAGGACGTGGCTGGGCGCGAATTGGATCGCTTTCTTCCCGGGCCTCTTCGGGAATTCTGCAAGGGGCTTGGCCAGCCACGCACCCCGGCCCTCGGGGCGCTTCTGCGGCCCCCGCGCGCCGGCTCCTCCGGCTCCTCGCGCAGCCCCCAAACTCCGCGGCGCCGCCCGATCCGCGCCGCTCCGGCCCGGGTTTTGCAGCCCGCCCGCTCGCGGCGCTCGCCGAGCCCGAGGCTGGCGCCGCCGAGGCCGGGGCGTGGGGGCTGCGCTGCGCATGCGCGCCCGCGGGGTCGCCGGCTCCCCGCGCCCGGACTCCGCGCGGCCGGAACCCTCGCGCCGCCCCCCGCCCGGAGCCGCCCGGAGCCGCCGGGACCCGGACCCGCGCCCGCGTCGGGCGGGGACTATTTTCTGTGCGCGCGTCCCCGCCCCGCGGCCGGGAAGGCACATTCCTGGCTCTCCCCGCCCGCCCGCGCCCGTTCCCGCTCCTCCCCCGCCGCGTGTTTTCCGCCCCAGTAAAGATCGTGCCACACAAATAAGCCTCGAACGCCCTTTGCCGAGCGGGCGGGAGGGCAGCGAGCGCGGAGCCCGGGCGGGCCATTTTCAGGGCGCGTCTCCCGAGCCGCTAAAAGTCTTGTTTTCTCCCCAAAGTGGACGGTGTGGGGGTGGGGGCGGCGTGGGGCCGCTTCCAACTGCTACACACGCTCGAATAGTTGTCAGTAAAATCAAACTGACGTCAGCCCGGGGGAAAAAGATAGGTCTCTTTTGTTCTCCTGTTCTCCCCCCTCCCCTCCCAGGCGATCAAAGGCAAAAAAAACATTTTTTTTTTTTTGGAGGTGGCGGGGGGGCTGGGGGGAGACAAAAAGGAAGAAAAAAATTGCAGTGCAAAGAGATAGCTTCCATTAGAGCTCCTGCCCGGGCGACGGGAATGTTTAATGAATGCATCAAGTCTTTTGATCACCCTCGCTCGGCTGGGTTCAGTAGTGCCGGAAGGTTAGCTGCATATCCTGTGGCTGATCTGAAATTCGATCAGCAGAGGGGGCAAAGAAAAGAAAAGCATTTTAATGGGAATCAATAGAGGATCATAGGTCCTGGAAGGAAATACGTGTTGATTAAAAATGCCACAAGATTAAAACAAAAAATGTTCGCGACTGGTTTTAAAAAAGGAGAAAAAGGAAAAAGGGAGGGAGAGAGAGGAGAGAGGCGGAGAGGGGGAGGAGGAGGAGGGGAAAAAAACCCTTAGCAATCTATTTTCTGCGTGTGTTGCTGCCAGAGAGGCAGTCAGCAGACCAACAGTTTGTGTAATGCTTCAAGCTACAGCGGGCAAATTTAAAGCTGTATGCTCAAAACAACATAATAAATACTTATTGAAAATGCATTTCTATTTCTAAGCGGGGTTCACTCATGCATTATACAAAACACCTAGGGCTGCGGTAGCGAGACACAAGGCGACAAATAAGGCGTACTGTGACTCAAGTTCTTAAAACTAAACTCAGGTTTTAACAGTCGGGAGCAAGAACATACACACTTCATTTTAAAAGTCAAAACTAAACTAATAGCTCTGAGACTTACCGAATACTTACATTGAAACTTACAACTTTTAAAAAGTTGTAATTTTTTTTTTTAAGAAAGCTGATAACTGAGGATGAGGAGAAGTGTAGGGAAGGGAGTTAACAGTGGTAGATAGCATATTGATTGGGTTACAGAGTGGAAAATTATTGCCCTGTAGGTAGGGAAAGTGATCAACAATGTGATAAAATGGTTGAGGGTTTTATGACTTTCCACCTACTGCAGTGGGACAGGGAAGAAGGTTTTTAAAACCTTCTCTGACACAAAAACACAAAGACCTTGTTTCCCTGGTCCTTTGGAAAAGAATAACATTTAATTTTTTACACATTAACATTTTTACATTACAATTTTTATCAGTAGCATTTAAAGTTTTACACGTTTACATTTTTTTACTTTTAAATTTTTACACATTTACAAAGCAAGTTTGCTCATTATTCTGAGGGTATCCAGAAGGCAGTGGGAGCCTTTCTCTCTGTAGCATTTTAGGGGCTGTTCTGTGGGCTTCCGCATCCTAGTCCCTCCCCTTTACCCATATCTTCCTGATTCTTACCCTTTTTTTCAATCTCTTTGAAGAACATAAAAAGGATCAAGAAGCTTTTTCAGGGCAATTTCCCTTGAATATTTCCCAAATAGTTGTCCCTCTGTATCTGCAGGCAATGGTTCCAGACCACCCCCCACCATGGATACCAAAATCATCAGGTACTCAAGTCCCACGCATAACATTTGCATATAATATACATATACATATAATATATATACATCATCTTGTATACTTTAAATCATCTCTAGTTTAATTATAATACCTAATCCAATTTAAATATTATGCAAATAATTGTTGAACTGTCCTATTTAGGGAGAAATCACCAAAAAAAAAAAAAAAGTCTATGCATATTCAATACAGACACAGCTGCTGTGTGCATGTATCTCACTATCACTACTTACTGCATTATGATGTGAGACTATCAGACTAAAATACACCAATAAAAGTATATATATAAAAAGAAATACAGTTAACATACTAAAAAAAAAAATTTTTTTTTCAATCCTCCCTTGGTTGGGTCCATGAATGCGGCAGCCATGGACAGCCATGGAAGGACAGAGAGTCCACTGTATTTAATTTCAGTTGTTTGGGTAGAGGAATATTCGTAAAATTGAAGTTTTCTGATTCTACCACAATTTTTTTTTTCCCTCAAAGTTTTAGTCTCTTTGAGATTACAAGATCCTTGAAGGCAGGGCATATCTCTTCTTTCTCATTCGTATGTCCAGCAGTATTTCTGAGAACAAAATCTAGCTCCTGGGAAGTAGTAGAGAGAGTTGACTGAGGGCTTGGGGTTAATAGTGCCGGGTGGCACATTGATTGGATTCCAGAGAGGAAAACTATGCTGGGTAACCTCAGACAAGTTGCTGAACTTCTCTGAGCTTCAGGTTTCTCATTTGTATAATGGGGATACTTATACCTACCTACCAGGGCTCACTTTTGTGGATCAAATAATAGATATAAAGCATACAGTACAATGTCTGAATATATAGTATATATAATATAATGTTATATATTATATTATGTTAATACATCAGTCATTTTATGTAACATATATTAAGTTATGTATATATACACATTATACAATGACTTTTTTTAATTTTTATTTTTATTCATACATTGTAAGCATACGTCTTTGTTAGGTACAAATTGATAACGATATATGTGCTCACAATTCTCATTTGACCCCTTCCCCAAATTCCCACCCCACTCCCTCGCCCTCCCTTCCTCTCAAGTTCAGTTTAGTGAGTGACCTTGATATACATTAGTGTGCCCCCCCCCCACTTCTATTTTGTTCCTTTTCCAAAGATCCTCCCACCTGGGAGTCCTGACTTGAATCTGTAGTCCCTCCTTGAATCTGGGCTACAGCTGAAGTGACACGTGTGACTTTTGAGACTAGATCATAAGAATCTTGCTGCTTCTACCTGGGTTTCTTGGGATCCTGACTCTTGGGACACTCCCTCTCAGGCCTCAGCTGGAATCTTCAAGAACGGGGAATGGTGTGGAGGTGATAGGTGGGAGAAGATAGCATCTAGGTTTTGAGCTGGCCTTTGTTATAGGGATTTTCCATTTCAACATCTTTTGATGTAGTTCTCACCTTCCCTGAAATTTTCAAAGTGTTAGAGTTCAGGAGGACACATTTCTATCAGTATAGGAGCCACCCAAATGAGCATTATCTATTATCTTATTATATTTATTTTAATATATATATATGTTACTAAATGATCACTTGTAATACACAGAAGTTCCTTAGTATCTGCAAGGAATTGGTTCCAGGACCTTCTGTGGGTACCAAATCTACAGATTCGGGGTTCCTTATATAAAATGGCATAGAGCCAGGCATGGTGGCACAAACTTGTAATCCCAGTACTTGGGAGGCTGAGACAGGAAGATTGCAGGTTCAAGGCCAGCCTCAGCAACTTAGAGGCCATCTGCAACTTAATGTGACCCTGTTTCAGAAATAAAAAATAAAATAGGACTGGGGTGTAGCTCAGAGGTAGAATGCCCATGGGTTCAATCCCCAGTAAAACAAACAAACAAACTTATACACACAAGCATAGTATTTTCAAATAACCTAAAATAACCTATGCACATTCTTCATGATGAGAAAAAGTTCTATACAGGTTTAGTATAAGTGTAATTAAAAAGCTTTCCCATCCATGATTGGCAAGTCCACAGATGCGGAACCTTTGGTATGGAGGGCTGACAGTACATCTCTCCTTGGTAGTGCATATAGTTAGAACCTGTTGGTCCTTGGACAGAGCATAAGCGTTGGCCTTCGTGTGGAAGGGCTCGGTCTTGGGCTGCACCTGCCACACACTTTGGTTGCTGTGGTCAAGAGGGCCTTTTCTTCTAACACAGGCGACTCCACCTCAGAATGGTGTGAGAGAATGGGCAGGAAATCCTCTGAAGTTCCCAAATAAGTAAAGTACAACTTTAGTTGTTTTTTTTTTTTTCTAAAAGAGAACTTAGAAACATACCAAGTTATAAGTCTCAATGATGGCAATTTAAAGACCAAAAAGAGCATGGGGAAGAGAAAGGTGGGTGTGAGCAGCGTGAAGAGAAGAGGGATCGTCCTGGGACGAGGCTGAATCGTTTTGACATTTAGTTGAATTAGGGATGAAAATTTGGGGGGAATATTTTTAGTTGTGTGCGTGTGTGTGTGTGTGTGTGTGTGTGTGTGTGTATGTGTTTTCTTATACTTATAAGTAAATGTTTACATAGATAAAATATGAAGACTTTTTTTTTGCGTGTGTGTGTGTGTGTGTCTGGTACTGGGGATTGAACCTTCCTCTGAGCTACACCTTTTGTCCTTTTTATTTTTTGAAACAGGGTCTTGCTAGATTGCTATTAGACCTGCCACATTGCTGAGACTGGTCTCAAACCTGTGGTTCTCCTGTCTAAACCTCCCAAGTACTGGGGTTACAGGTGTGTACCACCATGCCTGGCCAACACACAGCCTTTTAAAAAATTAGTTGCAGCTGGGCGTGGTGGTGCAAGCTTGTAATCCTAGTACTTGGGAGGCTGAAACAGGAGGATTGCAAGTTCAAGGACAGCCTCAGCAAGTAGTGAGACTCTCATCAACCTAGCAAGACACTGTTTCCAAATAAGAAATAAAATTGGTCTGTGGGTATAGCTTGGAGGTGTAATGCCTCTGGGTTCAATTCCCAGTACCCCCCCCAACCCCCACAATTTGATTGATATAGTTGAATATGCCTAGTGATAAACATTTTTTCATAAACAAATGGGTTAGCTATTCTGTATAGCTCTTCAAAAATTGTATGCTGAATGCAGTACTCGCAGCAGCTTTTCAGAATGCGAATTGCTTCCTGGAGGCACCAGTTGGGAAGTGTAATGTGTTCTCACATGGTACTGACTGAAGTTGCTCTGCAGCTCCTTGCTGCTCTCTGTGGCTTGGTTCATGTCATTTAGATAGTGGCTAATAATACTTTTCTCCAGTAGGATGATTAGGTCCCCGGATCGGTCTTTGTGGTTGACCCTGTCTCTTGAAATCAGGCCTTCTTGATGAAGCTTGAGCCACGTGTTCCATTCCTTTAATTAATTAAGTCAACAGATGTGTATTGTCTGTCTACTGTAGGCAAACGCTACTTGTACCAGAGGCCGGGGATACATTGACGAGCAAGGCACAGTTAGTTGTAGCCTCCTGACAGCTTCCAGGTTGGTTAGAAACACCCACGAGTAGCCAAAAGGAAACTGGAGCCAGCCTGACCACTGTTAGGAAGCCATCAGGGAAGGGGACCGTGCCAAGTGTCCTCAGAGTGTCTGAGTTGAGAACTAGGAAATTGGCTGGGAATTAGCCAGGGTGCAGGGAATGGTAGTAAGAAGGGAGATTGAAGTTGCAAGTATTTGAGATGCTGTATGGATGCTAATTTTGTCCCGGGGTTCTTAGAGACACCTGGAGAGTAATGCTGAAGCTAGTCTTGACTTTTAAAATGTTTGAGCTGAGTGATTAATGGAAGACAGTCACCTGTTAAGTGATGAGCCCTTTCGTAGACATGCGCCCCACTTTGACTTGTGTTTCTCAGCAATGGCTTCTGGGTCTGACAGAACTGTTTAAGCAGAGTTTCATCTGTATTGGTGATAGTAAATTTGGGAAAAGTGATTTTTTTTATTCTACTTTTATGGTTGTGCTTCAATGAAATTGTTGATGTTGATTGTATTCCACAAGTATTAGTTGCTTTCTTTTGTACCTACAAACATTCTGAGATGTTTACATCCATTTTGTAGTTGCGCTATTTTATTTTTACTGTGGTGAAATATACTCAACATAAAATTTACCCTTTTTTTTTTCAGTACTGGAGATTGAACCCAGGGGCATTCTACCTCTGAGCTACACTCCTAGTTCTATTTTTTATACTTTATGTTGAAACAGGGTCTCACTAAGTTGCAGAGGGCCTCACTAAGTAGCTGAGGCTGGTTGCAAACTCAGATCCTCCGGTCTCAGCCTCCCAAGTACTGGGATTGCAAGTGTGCGCCACCATGCCAGGCTAAAATTTAGCATTTTAACAATTGTGTGTGTGTGTGTGTGTGTGTGTGTGTGTGTGTGTGTGTGTGTAGTACTGGGGATTGAACCCAGAGGCATTCTCTCTCCAAGCTACACCCCCAGCCCTATTTTTTATTCTTTATTTTGAAACAGGGTCTCACTAAGTTGTAGAAGGCCTTATTAAGTAGCTGAGGCTGACCACAAACCTGGATCCTCTGGTCTCAGCCTCCCATGTAGTGGGATTATAAGTGTGTGCCATCATGCCCAGCTCATTTTAACAAAATTTTTTTTGTGGTACTGAAGGTGGGGGCATTCTACCTTTGAGCTACACCCCCTGCCCTATTTTTTATTCTTTATTTGGAAACAAGATCTCACTAAGTTTCAGAGGGCCTCAGTAAGTAGCTGAGGTTGGCCTTGAACCTGCGATCCTCCTGTCTCAGCCTCTCAAGTACTGGGATTAAATTTTATTTATTTATTGCTTTTATTTTTTATTTTTTGTGGCACTGGGGATTGAACCCAGGACCTTGTGCACATGCTAGGCAAGTACTCTACCACTGAGCTACATCCCCAGCCCACAAGCATGGTATAGGGTTATTAAGCACATTTATTTTTATGCAATCAACAACAAACATCCATCTCCAATAATTCCCCATTTTTCTCTTCTTCAGCCCGTAAAACCACCATTCTGCTTTTTGTCTCTATCAATTTGAGTACCCTAGGTACCTCATATAATCATTTTACATTTTAGACATTTTGACCAAATGGCTATCAGACTTGAAATGGTGTTAGAGAAAGATCTTATAGCATAAATTACTGAAAATTTAAAATTATTTCAGTATTCTGCACATAGATTTTTAATTTTCTGTGAATGTGTAATTTATTCTGAAGCTGGTTATATCTGTGGGTCTCAAGTCATTGATGGGGATCAAAACTTTTGGCATACCTCTGAATGGTGATGCACACCTAAAATCTCAGTACTTAGGAGGCTGAGACAAGAGAATCACAGGTTTGAGGCCAGTATGTGATAACTTAGCGAGACCCTATTTTTAAAATGAAGAATAAAATAAAGCTGGGGCTATAGCTATGTGGTAGAATTGTCCCAGGTTCAATCCCCAGTACCACAAAAACCAAACCAAACAAACTTTTGGCCTGATAAAGGCTATTGAACAATTAAATGCCAAATAGTATTATAAAATTGTGTCATGCGATTTTGTTTTATCTGGCTTGATTCCTTCTTCTAGATGTAAAATTAAGTGTGCTCCAGCTGAAACAATCTATTCATATTTCTCAGCACAATTTTTTTTAGTAGCTCTCTTAATGTATGAAAGAAGATGGTAAATATTATGATGTATTTTATAGTCATTTATTTTACACATTTCTGAAGATAGTAAAAATAACATTTTGTTTCAGACACAAATATCTGAGAAACAACACATTATATTCTAATGTATAAAAATTTCTTATTTAAGTGGTAAAAGTGACTCTGAGAAATAAAGATAGGAAACTCGAGCTTATATTGCCCCAAACCTTTGCAAAATTTTTTTTTCACAGTAAGATTACAGACATATACTTAGATTATAAATAATTTTATTGCCAAGTTATCCATGTGAAAATTTAATTAATATAAATTATACATTGCAATAAAAATGATCTCTATAATGGCAAACTGTAGCTTTTATAGCCTTCTGCTTTCAGTGTGATGTCATCTTTGCCAAAATGATTTGAAAAAGGCCTTCACTCTTAGAGCTAATTTCTTTATAGGAATTCCAGCTCTTAGGTTGCAGTAAAGACAGAGGAACCTCATTAATTCTCACTTTGCTAATCCATAAACCCTATAATTTCCACAAAAATTCCTCAGCAATATCATTTTACTTCACAGGAAACATTTTATAGCCAGGAGCTCTAGGCAAATCTCAAATCACTAAGAATTCATTACTTTTGCCAAATATACTATAGGCCATTCACTAGCTGACTATCATAAAGTATTACGACTCAACTACATTTATCTAAATAAAGTAGTAAAGCAAATATGATTCCAAATTCAGATGTAAAAAAATTATGTTGTGCACAAATTCACCTATTTCCATACGTACAAAAAATTCTACGAAATGATGGTAAGTTGCTATAACAGTAACCCTGAAGGAATCAGATTTTCCTACATTCATGTCTCTGCCATTCCTTCAACCAGTAGGAAAAGAATATTTTTCCATCCTCTGACCATGGGCTGGTATTGTGGTTTGATTCGACCAGTGACATTGGGTACCTTCTGAGGCTAGACTTAGGCTACCGAGCCTCTGCTTTTCCTCTCTGGTGACCTCAAGACTACAAGGCAGTAATTATGCGCAGGATAAAAGCCTTCTGTAGAGAAAGGCCCAGGTGAGCCCAGCCCTCGGCAACCTGCCAGCTGATGGTACTCAGGCCAAACCTGAGAAAGAATTCTCCAGCCAATCTATAGGGTAATGAGAAATACTAGTTGGATTGCACCACTAAGTTTTACTGTGTTTTACTGTGTGCTGATGAATAACTGATAGAGAAATCGAAGTCTAGCAGATTCTTAAAACCTGTGACATTGGCTTGGGGACTGCGTAGCAGGTAGAGGCTGCAAATGCAGCGGGGGAGTTTGTTAGCAAAGGCTGGGAGACAGTGAGAAGACTGCCCTTTAGTCTGTAAAGGAGCATCTCCTGTTGTGCCAGAGTAAACTTACAGCCGTAGTAACTCAGAAAAGAGAAAATGTACCGAACGAGCTTGTGGACGTGATTAGGAATATTTCCAGGCAAAATGGTGAGAGTGGTAATTGACCTTTTTATTTTAAACCTATGAAGAAGCCGGGCGTGGTGGCGCACGCTTGTAATCTCAGCATTCGGGAGGCTGAGACCAGAGGATCCGGGTTCGCGGCCAGCCTCAGCTACCTAGTGAGGCACTCTGCAACTTAGTGAGACTCGGTTTCAAAATAAAGAATAAAAAAAATAGGGCTGGGGGTGTAGCTCGGAGGTAGAATGCCCCTGAGTTGAATCCCCAGTACCACAAAAAAAAAAAAAAAAAAAAAAAAATTAAACCTATGAAGAGAAAAATGAGCTAAGGAGTGAAATGTTTGTTTATAAGTTAGAATTACAGGGACTATAGGAGAGGCAGAATGTGTTGAGTTAGAAAACCATTATTTAAAATTTCTAGTCTCTGCAGTTGGTAAGAGATTCTAAAAAAAAAAAAAAAAAGAAATAGCCTCAAGGTAAACATTGAATTCAGGCTGTGACCATTAAAACTTCAGAAAAGTTTAAGGAGGTACCTAATATACTGTCATCCAGACAAAATGTTTCTAAGAATCTTAAGGGTATTGTTCCATAGCAACTTGACACGTGCAAAGTACAGCGATGTACTGAAAGGAATTATAGATGTGTCTTTTGGGTATGGAGAGAAACTACAAAATTCATAGGAAACACTGAACTCTTTTTTGAGAGCACTAAAAGGAAGAGAGTTCAAAATTAAAAAGAGGCCTCTGGGCTCTTGACCTTATGGGCAGAAAGGGTCAGGAAGTGTCTCAGCTGCAAACAGGGGCCATTTCTTTTGATAAATAAATGATGTCTCAGATGGTAAAGCCACCATCTTGGGACAGAGCCAAGAGCCGGGAAGAATAATAATTGAGAGAACCCACCTAAGAGAGCAGAACTGGTTCCTCAATAAAGGAACATTCTTTGTTTCCAGAAGGGAAGGCCTGAAACACACACCCAGCTGGATTTCAGAATCATTACCATTCAGTCCGGTTCTATGCCTCCTGTTTTTGAGTGGGCGTATCTATCTCACTCATTTTATTCCCATTGATGTCTATAGGGAAAATAACTGGCTTTTTAGTTTACAGATTTCTAGATTAAGAATTGCTTCACTGCCGGGCAGGGTAGCACATGCTTGTAATCCCAGTATTTGGGAGGCTGAGACAGAAGTATCACAGGTTTGAGACTAGCCTCAGCAAGTTAGCAAGACTCAGCAACTTAGCAGGATCCTGTTTCAATATAAAAAAATTAGAAAGGACTGGGGGGTGCAGCTCGAAAATAGACTGTCCTCAGGTTCAGTCTCCAGTACCACAAAAAAAAGTGGGTTGCTGTACCAAGGAACTGTGCTTAGATCACCTCGTCTGGATCTGATAGTCTGTGAGGATCACAGGTTCTGAGCCTGATGTTGGGATTGGTGTTTTGCATGGGAAGGAGACCTGAAACTTGGCTGAGCAAGGACCCTACCTGGTCAGCCAGCTGGACATGGTCATAAATGAGTCAGTCCCAAACAGAGAAACAGAACTGCCTGGTGAACCCACGGAACCATGAGTAATAATACATTGATGTACAGCAAGAAATTACTGGTTCAAATTAGAATTTAGCAGTGGTTGGTAGGAGTAAAGGATCTCCCTAGTGATTTTTGCCTCTTTGTAGTAATAGAGATATTGATATGTGGCTTGGTTGATAATATGATCCAACTATGTGGTAGTTATTAAATATAGTAGTTATTAATCTGACTCCATCAAAAATCAATTACAGCAATTAAAAGACAAAGATGGTCAAGGAAGATAAAAAAACACAACACAATCTAACTATATGTTGTCTACAAGACACCCACTTTGAATATAAAGACACAAACAGATTAAAAGTGAAGGGAAGAAGAAAAATGCCAACATTGACCAAATGAAACTGAAAGCAGCCATATTAATTTCATGTAGAACATGAACATTAATTTCATGCAGAACAGACTTCACAGGAAGGAAAGTTATGAGGGAAAAAGAGGAATATTACATAGTGATAAAGAGTCAATATTCCCAGAAGGCATAACAGTCCTTCATGTATATGTGCCTATCAACAGAGCATCAAAATATATGAGACAAAAACTGATCCGACTGCAAGGAGGAACAGATGAAAACACTATTATATTTGGAGACATTAATACCTTTCTATCAGAAATTTTATATATCCAACAGGTATATAAAATTAGTAAGGACATAGTTGAACTCAACAGCACCATCAATCAACTCGATATCACTTACATCTATAAACTACTTCATTTAACAATAGCAAATTACACAGTTTTCTGAAGATTACATAGAAGATTCACCAAGATAGACCACATTCTAAGCCATAAAATACATGCTAACAAACTTAAAAGAATATAAATCATACAAAGGATGCTCTTAGGCCACAGTGGAGTGACTAAAGAACCAACAACAGAAAGATAGCTAAAAAATCCCCAAATACCTGGAGATTAAGCATGCTTCTATATAACACATAGCTCAAAGAAGAAGTATCAAGAGAAATTTAAAAATATTTTGAACAAGAAAAAAGAGAAAACACAAATTACTATTATCAGAAATGAAAGAGGGGACATCACTACAAATCCCATGGACATTAGAAGGATAATATGGGAATGTTATGAATAATTCCTCCCACAAATTTCACAACCTTGATGTAATAGGCCAATTTCTTGAGCTTAATCTGCTGAAACTAATATGAGAAGAAACAGACAATCTGTATAGGCCTATATCTATTCAAGAATGGAACCATTAATAAATAATCTTTCAAAATACTGGGTGAATTCTACCAAATACTTAAATTAGAAATTATATCAATTGGGCTGGGGGTATAGCTCACAACAGAACACATGTTTAGCATATGCAAGACCTGGGTTTATCCCCAGCACAAAGAAATAAAAGAAGAGGAAAAAAACAAAAGGAATAAAAAGAAAAATTATGCCAATTCTCTACAGTCTCTTCCAGAAGATAATAGTAGAGGGAATGCTTTCTAACTCATTCTATGAAGTATTACCTTACTACCAAAATCTATTAAAGACATTACAAAAAAAGGAATCTACAGACCAGTATCACTCATAAGCATAGATGCAAGAATCCTCAGCAGAATTTTAGCGTATCAAATCTACAGTGTGTAAAAAGAATTATGCACAATAACTAAGGAGAATTTATGCTCGGTAAGTAAGGCTGGTTCAACATTCCAGAGTCAACTAATGCCATTCACC
Source organism: Graphiurus murinus (assembly GCA_004027655.1). Classification (NCBI taxonomy): domain Eukaryota; kingdom Metazoa; phylum Chordata; class Mammalia; order Rodentia; family Gliridae; genus Graphiurus; species Graphiurus murinus. Next base: position 78,650 of record PVLC010004221.1, read on the forward strand.
ACATTGACAGGTGAAAGAAGACAAATCACATAATCATATCAACAGGCGTAGAAAAGCATTTAACAAATCCAATACCCATTCATGATGAAAACTGTCTAGCCAACTAGCAAGAGAAGTTCCTCAGCTTGAGAAAGAACATCTACAAAACCTGAGGCTAACATCATAATTACTGGAGAGAAACTCAAAGCTTTCCCTCTAAGATCAGGAAAAAGGCAAGGGTGTTTCCTGCCATTTTTGCTTTCAACATTGCACTGAAAGTCTTTGCTATGGTTTGATATAAAATGTCCTTTACAGAGCTCATGTATTAGTGTTCAGCGCTGATATAATTAAGCCACACTCTCATCAGTGGATACATCCAATTGAATGGGTTTTCTGGGTGTCCTCTCTCTGCTTCCCGCAGCAGTGCCTTGAGTTCTGCAGATGTAACATGGCCTGATACAGGACTGAAACTCCAAGATCTCCCAAAAAACTGTGAGCAAATGAATCTTCCTCTAAGTTGTGTAGTCAGTTGTCTCGGATTATAGCAGTGAGAATGTTGACCAAGGGAATACTTCTAATACAAAAACATAAGAAAAGAAAAAAGGTATACAGAGGGCAAAGGACAAAATAAAACTTTGTTGGCAGATGCCATGATCATTTATGTAGAAAATCCAAAAGAATTGACCAGAAAAAAAAAAATGTCTTGAACTATGAGTGCATTATAACAAGGTTGCAGGAAACAGGTTTATATACAAAACTCAAATACCTTCTTATACTCTAACAATGTGAAATTTGACATTAAGAACACATTATCAAAGCCAAGCATGGTGGCGCACGCTTGTAATCCCAGCATTTGGGAGGCTGAGACCAGAGGATCCGGGTTCACGGCCAGCCTCAGCTACCTAGTGAGGCACTCCGCAACTTAGTGAGACTCGGTTTCAAAATAAAGAATAAAAAATAGGGCTGGGGGTATAGCTCGAAGGTAGAACGCCCCTGAGTTCAATCCCCAGTACTGAAAAAAAAAGAACACATTATCATTTACATTAATACCCAAAAAATGAATTACTTAGGTATAAACTGAATAAAACATGTATAAAACCCATACAAAGAAAGCTACAAAACTCTGATGAAAGATACCCAAGAACTAAATAAAAAAATATATCCCATGTTTATGAAAAGACTCAGTATTGTCAAAATGTCAGTTCTTCCCAATTTGATCTATAGATTATTACAATAAAACCAAATTGTTTTGTGCATATCATTAATTCTTACTACTTTAATATGCACTTAGTAATATTGCTTATATGAAGAAGAAAGAAATCTAGAATAGCCAGATTAATGTTGAAGGAAAAGAACTAAGCCAGGGGACTGATACTACCCAATTTCAAGACTTAACTATATAGTTGCATTGGTGAAGAGATAGACAAATAAATGAATAGCACAGAATAAGAAGCCCAGAAATTGAACTGCATAAATATAAACATCTGGTCTGGGACAAAAAGCAAAAGTGATGTGATGGAGCAAAGATATTCTTTTCCAAAAACAATACTGGAACAATTGGACACCTTCTGCAAAGAAAAATAATAATAAAAAAATGTCTAGAGATAAACCTCATACCTTTCACTAAGATGAATAAAACTGGATCATACACAAAAATGTACTCCTGTTAAAATACAACCAAAATTACCATCCATGAAAGAATCGATCAATTGGACTGTATTAAAATTAAGAACTTCTGCTCTGGTTGTTGAGGTTGTCCTCCAGCCTGTGACCCTCTTGTCTCAGTCTCCCAAGTACTGGGATTACAGGGATGTGGCATCATGCCCAACTCAAAACTTCAGCTCTGGGAAAGACAGTGTCAAGAGAATGAGAAGACAAACCACATACAGAGTATATGAATAAAAATAAGGAGTGGTGGCACCAAGGAGTGCTGAATAGGTTTTTTTTTTTTTTCCTGAAAAGGGAGTGGTGCCAGGCACAGTGGCACATGCTCGTAATCCCAGTACTTGAGAGGCTGAGACAGGAGGATCCAGGTTCACAGCCAGCCTCAGCTACTTAGTGAGGCTCTCTACAACTTAGTGAGACGCTGTTTCAAAAAAATAAAGAATAATAAAAAAATAGGACTGGGAGTATAGCTCAGAAGTAGAATGCCCCTGGGTTTAATCCCCAGTACTGCAAAAAAAACAAAACAAAAAAAAACCGGAGGGGGAGTGGTAAGCTAATAACTTTGGGAGTCCACAAGTCCACGTCCCACGTCCTAGAGCTATAACTCACAAAACTGTATGTTTCCCTTTGTGTCTTACTCCCTTAGAATTTTTAATTCTCAGATCTGTCCCCTTCAGTCCTCCAGCAATTTGTCAATTATAGCTCAGGTTTGCTACCCTGGTGCTGGTTCCTTGGAGGTTTCTGTTCTGGGAGGTTGTGCTTTTCTGTACCCACCCACCCGTTTCTCCAATTTTGGAGGAAGAGGTTTCTTAAATTTTCTTAAGAGGTTTTCTTAAGAGGTTTCTTAAGGAGTCTAAGAATTGTTGAGCTGGGCTGGGTGGCACCTACCTGTGACCCTAGCTACACAGGAGGCTGATGCAGGAAAGGTTTGCAAGTTGAAGGCCAGCCTGGACAACCGAGTGAGACCCAGTCTCACAATAAAAAGTAAAAAAAAAAAAAAAAAAAAAAAAGGCTGGGGTACAGCTCAGTGGCAGAGTGCCCTGGGGTTCAATTCCCAGTGCAGGAAAAAAAAAAAAGTGTTGTTGATATTTGATATTTCAGTTTGTTCTTTTTCTTGTTGAAATAGTGTCTTTCAAGCTTCTTACCTGTTGGACCAGAAACCTGAAGCCCTTCTTAATACCTTTTTGAATTTGACAAATTAACAATGAATTGTTCTGAACCTGGTTTCCAGGTGTGTAAATGAGGATTACAGTTCATGGACACAGCTGTCGTGAGATTGCACTCTCAGTGCTCGGGCATCTGGTGTGCCCGCTGCTCGATGAAAGGCAGCTGTGGGCGGGGCCTGTGTGGGCGGGGCCTGTGTGGGCGGGGCCGGGCTGGAGGCGGCCTATGCGCTCTACTCTTACCTACATCATCAAGATGCCCCTCTGGGTCCAAGCCCTCTTCCTGTTTCCCGGACAACTGCAAACAGCTCATCAAGAATGGCCCTCAAGCTTCTCTTTGTAACATCAGGTTTTTTTTTTTTCAGTACTGAGGATTGAACCTAGGGGCATTCTACCTCTGAACTATACCCCAACCCCCCCGCCCCCTTTTTTTTAATTCTTTAGTTTGAAACAGGGTCTTGTTAAGTTGCACAGGGCCTCACTAAGCTGAGGCTGGCCGTCAACCTGTGATCCTCCTGTCTCAGCCTCCCAAGTACTGGGATTACAAGTGTGTTTGTGCCCCAACGCCGGGCTGTAGCATCAGCTTTTGCTCACCAAAGCTCTGAGCTGACCATCCCAGGGAGGGCTGGGGGGCAGGAGCTGCCACCCTTTGGACCAAAGCCTCCAGGTTAACTGGGAATCTGAACCGCAGAGCAACAAACAGCCACAGGGCAGCCGCAAGCGCAGGGACCCTTTATGGGTCGTGGAAAAGACTCTGGAGTTTCCCATTGGTATTTAAGCCACATTCAGTGACTCAGAGAACAATCACTGTCAGCCACATTATCCTTGAATACAAAGGACAACAAAGTATAACACAGTCTGCAGTTCAGTCCAACATTCTCCTCCGTCAGTAACAGTTTCAATTTTTCATTCTTCTCACTACTTGACAATATTATGATTTCTTCCTACAGAGGATGAAACTACAGGCCCCTGCCTATTTCCCTGCTTGGCTATTATTTGAGGTTCTATTATAAGCCTCTGGCAGACTGCAGACATATAACCCTTTTTTTTAAGGCTACACACGTGGCCCTTGGTTTCCATTCATCTTTCGTCCACTCTGGGCGGGAGAGTGCTGGGCCAGACTGTAAGATCTTAGTAATCTTCAGAATTAGGCTGAGGTTTCAGAACTCATGATCGCAGAGTCAAATCATGCAGACTTGGCAAAGCTGTCCCTGCCAAGCGCCCCTATTATCTGAATTAAAAAACATGGTGCCTGAGTCCAAGCTGCAGGCTCGTTCCAAAACCTCCTATGCTTTCTGGCATCGTTTAACCTGTAGGTCATCAGAGTTGAAAATGCAGCTTTTTGTTGTTTCCCTTTAACATCTAGTCATAAGACTTGCTATAGTTTTGGAAAGTACTGTTGATGTTGTGTATTTTATATTCTGAAAATGAAACAAACAAACAAACAAACAAACACAATTTTCTCCTAAACAAGTTAGGAAGAACTAGGCAAGCTGACTTAGTATTTATATTAATATTGCATGATTTTAAGTTAAGGTATTTTTCAGGTTAAAAATGCACTTTAAATACCACTGTTTCCTACTTAGGCATGGTTTGTGGTTTGCTTTGCAACGTTAATGGTCACTAAAAGGAGGTGTGATTTTTGTGCTTGTCCTAGAGGGCGCGGGTTAACAAAGGTTGAAAAGACTGTGGTAGATTTCCATTTTAGCATGAATTCAATGCTCGTTTAAAGTGAATTTTACCATCTACATCTTCTCCAAGAGAGAGACGCCAAAAGAGCAAGCAGGTTCTTTATAGAAAAGCACAGGACATTGAAAAACAACAACAACAAAAACACAAACCCTCTTTGTTCTGGAAATAGATTTGGCCAAATTTCTAGGTTTGGAGAGGACTGACGGGGGGCTGTGGTGCTCAGAGACCCCATGGGACTCAGGGTGCTGCGGACCCTGGTGCTGCGGACCCTGGCCCTGCCGCTGGGTTTATTTGCAGTAGTCACCGGTGGGTGAGGGGTGGCCCGGCCGGCACAGTGCTCCTAAGTGATGGTGACAGCTCATTCAGCTGCAGTGTGACCTTCGGGGGAAGGTCTGCCACAAGTCGGCTTGGGAGAATCCCAGACTTTCAGGCCACAGACTCCTCGCCTAGAAAATGAGGGCTTTGGATTGGATGATTTGCAAGGTCTCTTTTCTGTTCTAAAATGCTATGATTCTATAAAATTAAGCCCATTTGATCTAAAATTGGAACTGAAAACCTTCTGGGTGTGTGCATGATGGAGCAATGGATTATATTGCAGATAAGATAAAACACTCCCTGCAGCCTTATCTTTGCCTTTGGCTCCCATCTCCAAGGATTTTTTTTTTTAAACTCAGTGCCTACTCTGTGCTGAGTAGGTTCAGAAACATGTAACATAATAAAATAATATCTTCCTTTCCCGAAGATGCATAACATTTCACGGAGGGAATGATTAACACGTGGAGTAATAGCAGTGCTTTTTTTTGTTGTTTTTTTCAGTACTGGGGATTGAACCCAGGGGCATTCTACCTCTGGGCTACACCCCCAGCCCTATTTATTTATTTTTTTTTGCGGTACTGGGGATTGAACTCAGGGGCTTTCTACCTCTGAGCTGTACCCCCAGCCCTATTTTTTAATTCTTTATTTTGAAACAGGGTCTCACTAAGTTGCGGAGTGCCTCACTAGGTAGCTGAGGCTGGCCGCGAACCCGGATCCTCCGGTCTCAGCCTCCCAAATGCGGGGATTACAAGTGTGTGCCACCATGCCTGGCTTACTTTTTAATTCTTTATTTTGAAATAGGGTTTCAGTAAGCTGTGGAGGGCCTCATTAAGTAGCTGAGGCTGGCCACAAACTTGGATCCTCTGGTCTCAGCCTCCCTAGTACTGGGATTACAAGTGCACGCCACCACACCTGGCAATAGCAGTGCTTTTGTGTGAGAAAGAGCCAAAGAGCAGAACTGAGAGGCAGAAGCCCAGGCATTTGCTCAGACTTCATCCTGACCAGGGGGCCTGGCCTGAACCCCTTTTCTTCCTCCTTTCCCTCTCCTCTCCTTTTCTTTCCCTTTTTCTCCTTTTCCCTTCCTTCTTTTTCCTTTCTGTCTCGTGTGTGTGTGTGTGTGTGTGTGTGTGTGTGTGTGTGTGTGTGTGAGATACTGGGGATTGAACCCAGGGGCCTTCTACCTCTGAGTTACACCCCTGATCCTATTTTATTTATTTATTTTTATTGTGAAACAAGGTCTCACTAAGTTGCTGAGGCTGGCCTTGAACCTGAGATCCTTCTGTAACAGCCCCCCTAGAACTGGGATTGGAGGGGTTTGCCACCATGCCAGGCTCTGCCCCCCTTTATGACTGGTGCCTCACGCTCGTGCTTCCCACCCTCTCACCAGCCTTAGCCCTGTCTCCCTGCTGCTGCCTGATTTTCTTTCTGTATCTCCCCCATGTGCCCAGATCAGTGTCTCAGGAACTGGCAGGTGCTTAATCTTGCTAAGTGAAGGAACAGGTGAGTGAGGGGGCGGAGGGGAGAGGAGCAGGTGCAGAGGGGGGGGATGTGGACCCCTTAGCTTTGTGGGGACAGTGTGAAGCCACCTGCAAGAAGCAGAATTCTGCCACGGTTAGTCCAGCGGGTCTCTTCTGAGCACTGCTTGGCAAGGTGAAGGTTGGGGACCCGTCTACACATCCACGTTCTGCGTGTTCTCCGTGGACACGGCCCCTGTGAAGGCCATTTTGATCTTGAACAATTTTTGTTGTTTTTTCTTACTTTGGCCAGTAGGACAGCACAGGCTAAACCAGCCATCTTGTGGCCTCTTTTCTCTCCCAGGCGAACCATGGTGTCTCTCTCGGTGCTCTGTCCTCAGATGGCTCCAGCTGCTCCTGGCCTCGCAGAGTGGGGTCGGGTTAGCGCTAAGGGCTCTGAGGATCACCCAATCTGGTGGTTCCCCAGCGTTGGCTGCAATTAGGATCCCCCGGAGAGCTTTCAAAAAAAATACTAGGGCTTTGGCCTCCACCCCTCTCACCCAGATTCTCACTTAATTGGTCTGGGAAGGAGGGGCCCGGGCACCAGAGTTGGTTTACAAGTTCCCCAGGTGATTCTAATATGCAGCCGGCGCTGGAGCCACCAACGAATCTGCCAGGCCCCGAGAAATCAAGCAGCCGGTCTAAAAGGGACAAGCTGCTTCGGAAATTCACCAGAGGAGCTGCAAAGGATTTCTTTGAATGGAGGGTTTTCAGTTGGTCGGCTTCTGGGGTTGACGAAATTAGCCTGGGCTAGGTAAGTAAGTCCCAGGCACAGCAGCTCTTGGAGAAGGGAGGGTGCCTCTCGGATGGATGTATGGACAGACAGGTGATGAAGGCTACTGACATGTGCATTGTGGCACCAACCAGGTCACAGGGATCAATGTGAGGCACTGCTCCTTCCATGGGCCACTCGAAAGGGTTAACAAGGACAGACACTGCAGTTCCCCTAAGGAAATCGTCTTGGTTTTGCCATTTTCTGGAAAGCCTTGATTGCCGAGCCTGTTATCCTTAAATGCTCTGCTTTGGGGGTCCCTATACTCCTGGGGGATGTGGGAGCTTCTCCCCTTTAGGGAGAGGTCTTCCTGAGTGTGGCCTTGCAGCGAGGGTCACGTGACCACAGGAGACTCGCCCAGGCTTGCTTCTTCCACCCAGCACTCAAAACCATGCCAGGAAAAAGGGATGAACAAAATAACCCATGCCACCAATCTGCTGTTCTCAGACAGATACATCGTGGAGGGACGAGCTGTCAACGCCACTTAGGATGACTGAAGCTCCAAACAGAACCCTTGTAGCCAGTCAGTGATGCTTAAAAACAAGAGTGACCCTAAGCTGTGTGGAAAACTGGAGGCTAAAGTCTCTTGGGAATCCAGGTCAAGGCTCTTTCCTTCTGGAGCTAATGGGACACCCAGGGGTGTCTCAGTCTTAAATCCAGGAGGATAGAGGGCTGAGCACCTTTGTCCTGACTTTTAGTATTCTCTGCCTTAGCAGCTCCCTCCCAGGTCCCCTGGCCTGTTCTGTGGGAGGGACGGTGGTGGTCCCCGTGGAAGGCAGCTGCCCCAAAAAAGAACTGTGGTCAGTGGTTAGCGCCATCGACATCTCAGGAGGATATTGAGCCGTAGAAAAGGTGTATAAGACGTTGCGCCTTGGGTAGGGGGATTCACTCAAGAGACATTTATCAAGTTAGTATATTGGACTGTTGAACTTGGGGAGAGGAAAAAGTAGAGCTGGACAGGAGAGGATAATAAAATGCATTTCCTTTTCCCTTTCTGCCTGTGGAAATAATTATCGCGGAAAGGAAGCGCTGTCTAAGAATTTGATCTGGGCCAGAGAACATGTAAACTATAATTTCATTGTGCATTCTTTGAGAAGTTAGGAGAAATGATTAGGGACAGGTGTTTGCTGCTTCTAAAGGACAATTCTAGGGTACTGCAGCCTTGTTCTCATAGAGCTGATAGCCTAGTGGGGAAGATGGACAGTATAAAAAGAAAGCATGCGTGCGTGCGTGCGAACACACACACACACACGGTATATATTTTGACAATTTTCAGGAAAAAGAATGAAGCAGGGTAAAGGCTGGAAGATATGTTAAGTAGGGTGGCTGGGGAAAGCATCTCTGAGGATGTGACATTTGAGCAATGAGGAGAAGTGGGAGCCCTAATACATTGCTGGTGGGATTGCAGATCAGCACAACCACTGTGGAAAACAGTATGGAGGATCCTCAGATGAATGCGAATGAACTTACTATGTGATCCAGCAATACTACTTCTGGGTATGTACCCAAAAGAATGAAAAACAAACTACCAGACTAATGCATGTGTATCTATGTATATAGCTGTACGATTCACAATTGCC